>JAQGAH010000535.1:0-33845 GCA_034696885.1 Lepidocyrtus paradoxus | reverse complement strand
TACGTCATGACGTAATTTGCTGGGCTTTATAGGTGTCACCGATAAAGAAGCACGTCGTTGTCTTCGCTTTTTCTCACTTTCCGCTTTCTTCTTCAACGCCTCCGCCGCTGCCGCAGGGTCCCGTTGTTTTAGCTCATCCTGCCGTTTTTTCTCTCGTTCGGCCTTCTTCTTCAACGCCTCCGCTGCTGCTACAGGGTCCCGTTGTTTTAATTCTTCCTTCCGTTTTTTCTCACTTTCGGCCTTCTTCTTTAACGCCTCCGCTGCTGCTACAGGGTCCCGTTGTTTTAATTCTTCCTTCCGTTTTCGGTCAGCTTCCGCTTTCTTTTTTTTCGCTACTACGGCAGGGTCACATTCAGCTTTTCTTTTATTTCCAGCCATAATTATAACGCCCTTGCAAACTAAACTGCAATTAGTACCAAATTATCCATTCAATGAACCCTTGAAGTCAAATTAATACACTATACTGGTAATAGACTTTAACTGTATTAATAAAATGAAATAAGCTATACCGATAGATGGGTCAATCGTAACGGGTGAGTAAATATTTAATATACTACCGATTAGATTAATTACCTTGTGGTAGATGGTTTAAACTATTGTAGACGCACGTCCGTTTTGATGTTCTGCAAGATTTTATTATTAATTTTGGATGGCATATATCAAATAATCCTTAAAGAGTTTAATTAAAATTAATTTTGATCTTCCGTCAGAGGTAAGAACTTTTTTCAGAAAATTAGAGTAAATCAACAAGAGACTACTGCTGTGCAGTGGCTCATTTCCTTTCATGCGCACACCTACCTAGGAGCTATACTTGTAGTGCTGATAATACACTAACCTGAAAGGCGGAGCTATACTTGTAGTGCTTATGTAAAATTAGAGTAGACAAACAAGCGAGACTACTGCTTTGCAGTGGTTCATTTCCTTTCATACGCATACCTTCCTAGGAACTATTCTTGTAGTGCTGATAATACACTAACCTGAAAGGCGGAGCTATATTGGTAGTGCTCATAATGCCATGAGCTGAGAGTAAAAGCTGTACTAGTAAAAGCTATACTTGTAATGCTGGCTATGCTTCCAATGATGATCATACGATGTAGAGTTGTAGACGTAGTAGTGCCATACCAATGGGAACATCCAAATAGAATGTTATTGCTTGGTATTCTTATTCATAGTATCTAATGTACTTTCGTGCAATTCTAAATGTACCATAATTCTTGTAAATCCGTGTTACAGTATACTTAGTTGTTTGGTAAAAATGATAGCGTAGGATGTGTACAATAAAGTGACCAGCCAGCCACGATTTTTGTCCCAGGAAAGAGAAAACTATATACCTACTAAGGATGTAGGTAAATAATTGCGCGCAGCTTCCTGGCCAACTGATAACCAGAAAAGTTCAGAAGTTAAAGGTCTTCCCCAATAATATTATTACAAACTGTCTGAACTTCCAGTACCTGCCTTGAAATCTGGGATATAGCCTAAAACCCTTTTGCTTTGTCTCTTTAAATTATCCCTTAGTGCAATTTTTGCCATCAAGCTGAATTGCAACTAACTACGACTCAGCGTAGCACAATTATCGCTGACTTTGATGAACAGGAATTAGGAGCATCGAGGATATTTTTTTTAGTTGCTCTCGATAGATACATATTAATTGGTGAGTGTAAGAATCAGCCATAGTGTGTCCGTGTTTCAAGCTCAATCTTTTGCCTGGTATAAGAAGGAGCCACTTTTTTTGGCTCCTTGTTCATTGTCATTTTCCTCACGCGTGAAATGGCAAACCGTTTGGAGAGAATGAAAGGAGAAACGGGAGTGTAGATGCGAATTATGGCCTAAAAATAGGAAAGGAATTGTTCTCTCTCCTTTCTTTCCACTTTGTTTTCCATACTCGTTTTTCCCTGTCTTCGACTATCTCCGACTACACAGGCTTTTGTCTGATAGCCAAGTTCCATTCCCACCTTTTTCATTCCTATGTCCCTTTCCCTGCTGTTGGAAATAGTCAACCAAGCAGACTTATATGCTGGTCATCCTATGAATATCTAGGATGCCGGGGAACTAGGGTTTAAGCTTTAAGTGTAGTTTTCGAGGGTTAATACACCTATCAGTGAGTAATGTCACACTCGAAGGTTTTGTGTAGAGAGATTCGATATTATTTGAGAGCATCCGTATTGTAATTCGTTATGAAGCTGTAAGTCTCATGGAGAATACGCTAGAAGATTGTTCTCACCTCATTTCAAATTCTACCCTTGCCAAACTATTTCTTTTATTTTGTAAAATAATTCGAGAGCTTTCACGGAAAACGTTGATAACGATATATTTATTATGCCAGCGTTTTGACTATGACTATGGTTAGGGGTGCCACGATTCTGTTTGGTTTAGGGAACGGTTTTCAATTTTCATTTAACAAACGTTTTCGTTTAAAAAGCGGTTTCTAATTTTAATATAAAATGGGTTTTCGTTTGCTTCACCAACTAGTTACCTTTTTGATTGATAGCTGTTTATATGGCATTGCAACACAGACACGAAAATAGTAAACAATAAACGGCTATTTACCGGGTTTTAAAGGTAAATACGGAAATAGTTGCAACCCTACAGTCCTTATCAAGTCTATATGCAAAAATAGAATGGTTTTGATACAAGAATATGATTGTTGCATTAATTTGATTGTAATCCATCAGTTAGTTATTACAATATGCGGGTAGGTAATCAATTCCAACATTCGACCTTGCTCCGCCTTAAGTAACTCAATTCTCCTGAGTTAGCTTCTGAGTTAGCATAGCTAATGACGTTCTTGACTTTTCTGTAGTGCGGCCATTGGCCGTCAATCACTAATCCAGCCACATTAATTATTGTCAGGTTTTCGATAATTTCGGCAAACTGAAAGATCCATTTTCATTTCTTTGCATCAATATATCCACCAATGGCATTTTCTTATCCTGGGACCTTTCCCTAACATTAATTGGAATGGTTTAATATGAAACTGATTTGACGTCAACCAGCATATTACGAAGGTGTCATCTACGTATCCTCCTTTTCCCGGTTTCCAGCCGGAGAACGAGTGGCATGTTGTTGAGTGAATATTTAAGTCGGACATGTCTATGCATATGATTAGACTTGCTGCACTTTTTAAAAGCCAGGAAGTAAGAAACAAAGGGAAACGAATACTCAGCTTTTTTGTAGCAAGTCAAGCGAGTTTCTTGTCCACCTCGGCGAAATATTATTCTATTCCATACCGGTCTGACTATTGCTTTCCATTGCTTATTCTTTCACTTTCTTTTTGTTAGTTTTCTCACTCACCACTCCATTCTTCCCCCATCCTACCTCATTTGATTCTTCTCACATAATCGTTTTGTATACAGAAATCTATAGTAGTTTACTCAAAAAACAAACTGGCTCTTATGCAAACAAAAAAAAAATCTTGGGAAGGTAGCCTAGACACACACGAAAACTCTTTCCCTTGGAAAAAGAAAAACTTTGATAGGAAGGAAGAGATCATACTTGCATGCCCACCTAACTCCCTCGCCGTAAAAAAAAGTAGGACCCCAGCCATAGTTTATCTTTAATGCAAGGAATGATGATGGAATTGATTCCTTGTTTTTCCCAACTGCACATGCACATCAAAAGTCAAGTATTCTGTTTGTTTGAAAGTGGCATGTGGGATTGCGGGGATCGTGTATATGACTGTCTGCGTATACCTAGCTGTTATTGATCGTATGTAATATAAGGAAAAAAAGGAATTTTAACTTTCTCGTAGTTAAAATTTGTTGTGGAACGTATTTCCGGCATGTACAGAAATGTTTTACTTGAGCATTGTCATCCTGCTAGTTTAGCAGTTGTGTTGATTTGGGCTGGAAAAAACCGCTAAACCCGCTGATTCCATTGTAAATCGGTAAAATTCATTTCATTGGTGAAGATAGATGCGGCTGTGCTCTGGGATACACAATAAATCATTTGCAGATTTGTTTTGCCATTGTTTTGGCTACACTTGTGTATTCCCAGAGTGTCCTCACATGGCAAACGGAAGAAATAAAATTTGATGCATTGTGCCTCAACTAGTGAAACCGTTCAATTGGATATGAGTCATTTCATTTTCATATTTTCGGCCTTTGTTGGTGTCTCCATGACGTGGTTATTGTTTTAGAGGAGCGAGCTATTTTGATTTGTGAATGTGATCATCAATGGAATACTTAATTTTTTAAACGAGCGTATATCATATAGAAGCGCCGCAACACAGCCCAGCAATTTTTATTTAAAACAAAGTAATAACTAGTAAGTAAGGGACTAGGATTCAATGATGCCAATGTATAAATGTTATCCATGCACATTTTGACTGTCATCATCATTGCCTTTTCATCCTTCCGCTTGATAATGTTGGTTATTCATGTTGAGGGACGTGAATTTTAACAAGTTTTGCACATGATCTGACAGACTTGGAAAAGTCCCCGCAGCCCATTGTCAGAAGTAATTAAGTTAAATAGAACCATTGTGTGTATTGCCGTGACCCTGTAAACTTTTTGTAGAAGTTGGTTGCAAAATAATCTAAATTGAATCACAAACCTGTCACAACGCCCTTTCCCAAATGTCAAAAAAGTTATTGACTCAATGGCAGGAAGAAAATACTTCTTCCGGTCGTTGCACGTACTTTGAACTACTTTCGAACATGTCACGACTATATACTTTTGCATCTTCCCGAGATTCAATTCATTCCAAACTGCCCTTGCCTACACTATAGGAGCGTAGCGGCACACAGCTCAAAACTACATTAGGTAAGTAGCATTATATGAATAAAAAAGAAGTAGAATAGCTGTGTAATAAACTTGGTGGAGAAAGTCTCTTCCGACTTTTTCGCTTCTTTTCACCAGAAAATGCAATCTTTCTCGGCTTCATTTTCCCTTCCCTCCTGAAAGAAGGGACATTGTGGGGGTGTCTAGGTGTCTGCCACTGCTAGGCTCTGTGAGGAAGACCTTATTTTCATACAATCGAAAATTTTATCACTCGCTATCCGTCAGTCACTTACAAGACGAGCAGAGAGGCACACAACTCCGCACAATACAAGGGCGTCATTTCTTCCTGGAGGCTGCAATAAGTGACTTAGCAAGAGAAATGCCTTCTAGTTTACAGAATCTTAGATTGGAGTCACGTAGATTTAAAGTTATGAAGGAGAAAAAGATGTGCTACAACTGCAACACTGGATATTGTATCACTCGTACCATTACCAGAGCTATATCTGTGCTTTCCCCGTACCCTTCTCTATAGTCAACTCTAACGCAGCATCCTTTTTTTTCTCCTTGTTATGTCGGCATTCTTTGTATATTTCAAATCCTTATGTGACCTGATTTGAGCTGGCAGGATGTAAAAACGAGAGGGAAAAAACAGACAAGAGCAACAAGACATGAAGAGGGAGTAAAAAGATAAACCAAGTGAGCAGATGAGTGACTCGGCCGTCCCATGAATAATTCAAACTTCTTGTCTTTTCTATCCATTCCTTCCCTTTTTTTCTTTATTGCTTGCCTCCTGCTAGAAAAGTACAGGGAAGGAAGCTACGTCAAGTACTCCCCTTCAATGAGAGAAAAGGTATTGGGGAAAGTCTTCCCCTCTCAGATGAATTTGTCCTTCCCTATCCAAGCTTACTCACACTAGAACACCTTTCCTCTGTTCAGGAATTTCCTGGAATAATGGCATTTGTACTAATGTGTGCGTGTGTGAAAAAACGGGAGCTTGGAAAGGTGGCTTGAGTGGAGGAATGCGATGTAAGGATTCATATGGCTGTTCTGACACCTTTCTACTTAAGGGAAACCAACCAGGCTCATGGAATGAATGTGGTTGTAGATGTAGATTCTCTTAATTTACTTTAAATCTTATGTTAATTTGTATGACTTAAAATTAATCATTCTCCCACAACTACTTCTGTCGGCTGTAGATACTTTCTATTTGCGGTTATTAAATGAGATTCATCCATCCTCACAATTGCCAACACTTATGCATAACTAATTTGCATATAGATGGGAAAAGACTTGAACCAAGAGAGAAGATTTAACTTGGTCGGATCTTCTCAACCAGCCAGAGCTTTGGAGTTGCACACAATAAAATTTCATTCAAGTTTATTATCATGTGATGACTACTTCCTCCTCCACCGCAGTGATTCCGCTCACTCTATGGAGGTGTACATATGTTATTAAAAAATTCTCTCAGTTCCATACACATTACTTAGTGCTAACGCTATGATTGATATATGTTCCATGGCTGATATGAATTTAAGAAGGATTTAACGATCAATATAGTCAAAACAGCGTTTGTACAGGGAAGTGGAATATTTTATATTTTAAAAAAAAGCTAAATTCGGCAGCTGAAAAAATGTTTAGAGAAATACGTGAGTAGAACGGCTATATCAAGTTGGATTGAAAATTATACCGTATTATTAGACGCGTATAAAAGGTATCTAGGAAATTAATAGAAAGAAAAAAGCTAAGAAATACGTAAGTAAGTGCTAAAATTCCAGCTTTCGTTCGTGCCTTCAAAGCGGAATGCGAAAAGGTTTGGGCATACTGCACATCCATGTAAACACTTGTCTCCCTTCTGCATAAATTTAAAACTCTATGTGTGGTCAAAATGAGCCCACCCTTCCTGTTACCTTCGAATCCAGATAGTGTCAGCTAGACATTTCCGCTCCTCCAGCCGCTCGGCTGACTGCCTCAGACTTACAAGTAGACTTTCCTTCCTCCTATCAAAGAGATTTGGGCGACCAGGCTCGTTAAATTTGTCCAAGTCTATGGGAAATGGATAGTGAATGGAATGGGGATAGTCATTAAACAGGTTATATATGCATATGATGTAGTGAAATGTGCTAAAGATTCACACAACAGTTGTTTTAATAATAGCGCTCATAACGAATGTATTAGTCGAGAGCTGGGATGGCTTCCGTCCCACTGTAACGAAAAGCTGGCTTAGCAGCACGTCCTGCTGCTTTCTCCGCCATGTCCTTTTCCTCCAACTATCTCTTCCCTTGTATTATCCAGATTATCGACGTTGTCGTGCTGGAAGTGGAATCAGCATCACCTCCATCCCCATCAACCATATGTCTGTTCGTATTGACAATAGCAAATCATAATACATAAAATGGACAGGAATAAGAATAGCGCTATCCCAGCTGAAAAATTATAATGTACAAAAAAAAACGGGAGACTGGAAGAACCATTCTTCCCACTCCACTACATGCATTCTCTCCGTTTTTATGAAAAATCTCCTGTGGTGTGTTTTCCCATTATTTTATTCACCAGACCAGAAAATATGGATTTGCTCTACTCCAAAAGATTTTCTTTCTAAAGAATATCTAGCACTGGGAATGGCTGAACATGGATCCCTTTTGCTACACCTTTGAATCCCTAAAACTGGGAGCTAAAACAGCCATTGCCCACGGAAAAGCTTCTAAGTAACCGTCAAGTTCGGAAGAAGGAAAAAAATCAGCTATATATAGCTGCTGCGCAATGTTACTCATCTTTTTTTCTCCTCCCGTCTAACCAAATGGAAAGGGCAACTCTTCCTCCAGATATCTGCGTTACAATCACTATTTGCACTGGAGGATGAATGTGTATGCATCCAGATATATCGTAAACAATGAGGAAGGGTGAAAGTCAAAAATCTATCCATCTAGTTTTTTCTTTCAGAATAAGATAAACTTTTTCCCCAACTTGGGCTCTCTGCGATGATATGATGATGCATGCTGAGCTTGCCAGTCGTGATCGAGCAATTGATGACTCGTAATGAAACGAAAATAAAAATATTTTTACTTTGTGATTATTCCGTCCCTATATCCCATTAACCAAGCGCAAGCGGTATGCAAAAAGGGCTAGACAGGGTGAGAGCAGACATGAGCAGTTTGTACTTGGAGGCATTTTCTTTGTGTTTGCAATGCTCTTTATATTCACCCAGTAAATGACAAATGGGCTGTCACTTAGAGTTCATACTGTTGTGCAAATGAATTATAACGAGAGCGATACACCAGGGGCGTGTGTAAATATAGAATGGAGGAACCACAAGTGGTGTTGATATGCTAGAAAATTAAAAAAATTGAAAGTACATCAGAATTTTCAAAAGTACATTACTCCCTAGATCAAAATAAGCTATAATGTCAATCCACACTTTAAATCTTATGAATATTTAGCAAAGAATGTTTAGTCATGTTCAACTTTCTTTTTTAGTAAAGGTGAAAGTCATTTAGCCACGTGTGCATTCGTGAGGCTAAATAACTATTCAGCTTTGTATATCAGATATTTCTGACAGGAAAATTGAGTGCACGTTCCGTCCATCCACCGTTCCAGCTGATTGTCCAACTGAACATTTCCAGCTTTACATTGACCAAAGCTTCCAAAAAAAAACCCTCCAGTTGCTCCGTGGAGTGCTGAATTTATCAAATACTGTATCGTAGAAAAAAGTTGTAGAAATTTTTGCAAAGAAAGACATTTGATTTCTTTTTCAAATGCATTACAACACGGAAGTTGTGTGAGGGCTACTCTTCTTCTTTATGATACCGATTGGCTGGTATAATCTAACTGGGGTCTTGGGTGTATCGTTATGTATTTGTTAAATTTATATTTCTCCATTTCGATTTACTTTTATGGTCATCCATCTTCCTTTCCACGGCTATTGGCGACTGGCGACTATTCCATCATCATGATCACCGGTCAATTTATGTTATCCAAGATACATGCTCATACCTTTCCTCCCAATAGGACTGGATCCCATCTCGTGTGTTTATGAACACAAGGCACAATTCCTGCCCATTTATTTCCTATATGATAGGATGATTTCTCAAATATATATGTTTGACTTGGCTTGTGTGAGGGTTAACTTGAAATCTAAATTCACCTCTGCAAATGCCTCTGTTAAAATAATTTTTGTTTGATGGAGCAAGAGGTTGGCTCAAATATTGGAAGCTAAGGGATTTATAGTTAGGATTATATTGGCTTTGCCAATGCTCGCTTCTGCTTTCCAGACGGAGTGCAAAATTTTGAGGAGAATTGATGAGGTTATTAATGCAAACACTGGCGCTGTTCTGGGGAGCAAGGATATGATGAGTATACAGTACACGACTCCACATATCAATCTACATATAAATTGGAAAGATAAGTCGGTTTTTGTGCCTGGGAACAAAGGATTTATTTAATTTTAGTAGTTCATACATGTATTTACAGACCAGTTCTAGCATTTTGTCTTTTCACAGCTAATGCTGGAAAGTGAAGCAGTATTTCGTCATCAATTATTGACACCTGCTGACTACAAAGGAGTTTATCTGTTATATACGCAGCTCAAACTCTGTATACTGATGTGATTTATTGTTTTATTCCCCCAAAATATATACAACCTTTCTTTTATTTTGGAGTGGGACTGGGAAGATTGAGAAAATCTGGAACTATTTCAATTTGGTTTACTAGGTGTATTACGTGTCATCATCGTTTCAGCCTTGCAAATAAGCACATGGCAAAGTTCCTGTCATGTAGAAAGGTGGAATTTGGTTGCCAACTTGCAAATCAATTTCTCGAATGGCTTGCATGCTAACATAAGTTAGATTTACATGCTCTATCGCACATGTTTCCTCGCTTGAATTCACCTCAATGCCCAGTTTAAGCTGGGCACCATGTCGTGAGTAAAACATGATGACGTTGACAGCGCTACATATATTTGCTGGGGAGTGGGAGAATAGAGTGACATTGGATGCTACCAAATATTTTGTGTAGTCCTTAATGACGGAAAAAAGCTGTAGTGTGCCTTATGCATAATTTTTATCGTAAAAATACTTACAATGAAGAAAGCCACTCATAAAATGGTGTCGTGCAGCCTGCAGGTATGTAGGTTATCAGTTAAGTATATTAAAGAATTGTCCACAAAATGTCTACATTAAAAAATGTCCCATAAAAATGTCGTGCCAAACTGGAATGATTTTAAACAAGTTGGGATGAGCGCTGAACGAAACACGGTTAGGTATCAGAAGCAAGTTGCTAGACTGGAATAAAACTTTCTCCGTCCTGTGACGTGGGGATACTCCGGTGCGGGGCTTGACCTAAGGAATACTAACGTATAGCATATAGCTTAGCATACTATAAAATTAACTAACGCCAAAGTTAACATACCTCATAACTTTACTCATTGCGTACTTTCTTCCGTACACATGAACATAGTTTTCCCCTTATTTACCTTTTGTACGAAAGGAAAATTATTAGTATTTTATTTTGCAATAACGACTTTTCTCTCTGTTGACAGACGTTCCGGATCCTGGAGGGAGACCCTTGATTCTAGCCTTTACTTCGCGAGCTGTGAACCTCTCCTGGTGAGTTGATATAATGCATGTTAATCGTATGAGTTGATTATGGTAATAATGAAGCACATGCGCATGATTAGGAGCCTTTGCATGTTCACGACAGGAATCAACACGTTTACCCAACGGTCGACCGAAAGCTAAAAATTTAGAAGTGAACCAGTTCTAGAGTGCTATTTCGTAGATTAGAAATTGTAATTGGGAAGGGGACCAAAAGGAGTTAGTTGTGCGATCAGTAGATTTGAAAGCGGTTTAATTTTTAATTAGTTTGAGTGCTATTCGATTGGGAATGTGGAAGGAGGTCGCGTAGTTAGAGTTTATGGTAGGTTAGGTTATAACAACAGTTAACGGCAATGAGGAACAAGGCGAAGAGTAAGAAATTGCCACAGAAAACTTTTGTAGATTCCGGTAGGGTCAGTAAGCGCCCTAGAAAATACAAAAGGTGTAACAGAGTGTTTTCCAACACGGAAAAGTGCCACTACCAACGCGCAAATGGGACGAACGTGCGGATCCATGTAGAGGTTCGCCACACAGCACTGGACTGTAGGAAGAAGAATATCGCTTTCGTTGCGTCGTATGTAAGCTTGAATTTCACGCCCCTGCTACCTTTTGGGGACATGTTGAAATGTGTGCGCACCCGAAAGGTCATCTCCCTTGTCAAGTTTGTGGGACCGAGTTCGTGCAGGAGGACGCTCTCCATTCATGTGCAGCACTCTGCCACCATCCGGGAAAGAGAGATCCCCACTGGCCTTTATCAGGCCCTCTAGGGAGACCCCCGGTTCCACCCCCCGTTCCAGTGGCAGAAGAGGTCCCTCCACCCCCATCACCAGCATCATCAGAAGCAGTAGAGCAGCCTCCCATTCTCTATGCCGGTGGGCCAGCCGGCTCCAAGTATATTCAACATCCGGGGGTAAGTGTCATGTACACTCTGGAGAAGATACACATTTAGGTCCACCAAGAGCTTGCTCCAGCGCGTGCGTCGGGTGGGGTGGCTCATCTCCACTTTACAAGGGATCCAAATCTGGATGCGGCTTTGCAACGTCCAAGTAATGACTATGACGGACTGGAGGCAATGCACAACGGGCGTCTGCAGAAAGTCCATCGTGGCCATCTGGCTCCCAGGAGCCTGAACCGGCAGATGCCGGATGTGATGACCATTGTGGCCCCTCAGTTTGAGACCTTCAATCTCTGCAAGTGGAAGTTAGCAGAAAGGAAAGGATGCCAAGTTGTCACAACTTACCCCAGAACGGTGTTGACTGCTGGACCACTCTTCACAACAGAAACTTATGTTTCTGTTCCCTCAGGCCAGATGAGGCTCATCATCACCGGCATCAACGAGGATGGAAGCAAAGGAGAGCAGCACTCTTGGATTATCCCCCAGTCAGCGCAATCTGCTTCAGATTTAGATGAGTTTGAAATGTCTGTTCACGACATCGAAGATCGCATACGCTACCGCTTCCCAATGCACCATTAATAGTCCAGAGTAGTTTTTTAGTACTCATCACAGAAGAAGATTCCGAAATGGATTAATATAGATAGTGTTTAAGTTAGTTTTTAACATCAGATATAGGTTAGCAAATCAACAAGCAATGCGAGGATAATGAATTTGGCCGAAGGAAATATTTAATTTGTGACATTTCTATTGTAATTTTCCAAGGGCACCCCCACTTGACACTCACAACAGCCGGATAACTCATTATGTCATCCATACAAGGTAATACACTCTCTTCTCCTGTTTCATCTCTTTACTCATGCCATTTAACTTGTCTTCTCCCCTCTTAGCGAAATGTCAAAGTTTTTCATCATGATGCGACTAGTCCGTATAAGAAAAGTGCCATCAACAACTGTACGATTGAAATATACTTAAGAAGCGTATAAGTGCAGACAGCGGACGTAATATTTACTATGAAAGTGACTCTTGGGGCTTCCTCGCGAGAGAGAGGAATGGGTATAGTTATTAGAAACGCCAGGAGCAGTACAATGCATAATATATTAAACGTATAAAGAGCCCTCGTAAGAGATATCATTATGGCATCTTGTTTGGAATATTGTTAGTGCTACCTCCACAGCTACGCTCTCAGGAAGTTAATAGTTTCGAAAAGTCCGACAGAAAGCTTAGCCTTTATCTAGGGAGTAAGTAGCTTGACTTTTCTTCGCGAAGAGTATTATATACCCAAAGATTAATATTACCAGCGGTGGTAACATATTTCCTCTTATCCATCTTATAAAAAAGTCAACCGGGTAGCTTATAGCTTAGCATCCTTTATTAATGTATATTTCCCGGGAATGAACTAAGTAGTGGAAGGCTTTATATTGGTAACTTACTTACTTAGCCCCTCTCTCTCCTGATAATATGCCAGTGAATGAGCCAAGACAAACGAAAACAGCAAGTGTCGCAAAACTTATCTTTTACCTATTTAATCCAGTCAGAGACACTCCCTCGCCTCGTAGTCACAATTAACTTGAGGAAAACTTTTTTCTCACAAAGCAGCCTTGTAAGGGATCACAGGAACTCGCCTTTCCTCTCTTCCTACCATCATTTCCTTTAGTGCGCTATAATTTGTGGGGAAGGGAATAAACATGTGGAAAACACATCAGGTTAATAGTGCACACATGTGTAATACATTTATTTAAATATAAGCCGTTCCGATCCCACTAAATGCTCAACAACATGGCGAATCTTTTTATAACAATAATTATTTGCACGTATTTTTTGTTTGATAAAGTGGAACAACGAAACACGACAAATTCATATTAGCAAAAAAAAAAGGTTTTTGTCTTACAATTTAACTAAAGTTTCATCCAACTTATTACTTCATTCACCCTCAGTTGATTGAGTCCCTCTGCTCACTCCTAGTGATGATCTTAGCTGCGTAGACAATGTCTGGATTGAAAGAATCCACGCATTTCCCACAAACATGCACACACTTTCATCCCACTCCTGGCAGAGACTTGGTAGGGTACTCAACCATGGAGTGAAGTTTGGCACTGATGAGCCATTGAAACTCCGCCAAAACGACATATTAGTTGATGGGCATAAAAAGGGAAGATAGATTAAAGATGCTCCTCTCCATTCATCCCCGTTTTTATCTTTACAGCTTATTCTCAGCCTAGCCATTGAAAATCATTTCGTCAATGAACATTCTCTCATTTCATTTCACACATATTGTTCCATATGAATGCAAGTTATTTTCTTTCCACTGACGTAATATTATTAGTATTAGCAGTGGGAATCAAATATTCATACTAGACTGGGTAAACTGAAAAAAGGCTACAAGCTATATTCCTTCATAATAAACTTTAGGTTGTGTATGAAAACAGAGCTTGTTCCAGGGAGTGAGTGATCATGAACATATTCCACGGAAAGGGATCTTATTGGGAGTGTCATAATGATTGTCGTTTCGGAGGATATGTCTCTCCATCATAAGAGGAGTGCAAGCATCATTTCCGTTTTTATGCCCGTGATGTAGCTTGCTGCTTTTTCAACTGGAATGGAGTAAAGTGACACTCGTGGACTGGTCTAATGCCACCACTTCCTTGTACTTTGGATAATATACCTATGCAGCTTCCTTCAAGTAGCAGTGAAAAGGATGAAGACGCACTTTTAGAAATTTTTCGCATAATATTGCATACCTAACATACCTATATATATATATATTATGATGCTAAATGAATATGCAACAATCTCGAGCATGTTTAAGGGATCTATACACTGCTGAAAGTGATGTTCAAAAGAGTTTGTATTTTACTGGTTTGAGATATTCCATCCCAGGCAGACCATGTAAGATGATAAGAGCATTCCAAAATGATCCATCCAGGTTGAATCTTATCCGTCTTATTATTCCAATTTTATCTTTCCTCCAGTTACCGGCACAAATATCCTCGTGAATAGGGACTCGAGTGTATTTAATGGGCTGGAAAAAGCTGATGTAAGCATCTGCTCCGTCCAGTGCTACTCATCCTAATGCCTAAAATCAATCTGCTACATAACCTCATTTAGTTTAGTAACGGTACAATTTGGGGAAGCGAGGAGCCCTCCATTTTCATTGCCTTCCCCAACTAGCTTTAACTTATTGCATTCCCATAAACAGGGAATGGAGCCCTATAAATTTCTCCATCCCCGTGATCAAATCCGTTTAAATGGAATTAGATAAGGTGAGGTAGCTACCAAACCATATAGCTATATTATTTTAAATGAAAACGTTCCCAAGTATATTGAATGTGGTTGGTGGACTGGTCATATAAATACTTTTGATGTTTTCAAGTGACATGTACGATTTTTTTCGGATGTTATCTGATCGCACCTCCATTTCCTTTATAACGCAGAGGTATTTTGTTGTTGTTTTTTGTGCTGGTACATCGACCAAAGTTATTTACGCCAAGCTTTACTTCATACTTATGTGCGTGTAGCGCTGTGGCTTGTCTCTTTTTTGGATTTAGGATTTTTTGTACATCCATCCAGGCAACAAAGTCTTATAAGCGGAGGAGGATCATATTATGTTTGCTATAAATCCTTACATAACGTCATCTAGGCTTGTTTTGGGTGTAAAATTTCCAAAATAATTCAACTTGTAAACAAAATCTGGTAATCTTAAAATTGAGGCTGTTGGGAACGTAAGCAAGTGATAAATTTTAGGTTGGCTGAATATAACTAGACAAGTTTGTAAAGGTTGTTTTGCACTTCTCCGAAGTACGTTGTGGAGAAAATCTCTCCTTTCATGTATTACCACTTAAGTACTACTCCTCTTATTACATGAGCTCCAAATTTTCGTATTCTCTCAAAACAAGTTGTACAAGGATTTCATTTTGGGAAGATGACTTGTTATAATCATTTGTTACTGGCGGATTCTTTCCGTTCTTTCAAAGTATTTCAGATTTCGAACCTGTAAAAAATAATCAATAACCGATTGTTTTTGCAAGATAAAAATTTTCGCTGTTCCAGTTATAGCTATCAGAAAAGTAGATTTTAATATGTACTTTTTATATTAAATATTTTGCTTGTCAAATGGATGGTGTTGAATTGGAATATGGTTTATTGGTAAATGCGGGATATAAATATGTTAAGAATATTGGTTGAAATTCTGAATAATACCGGAAAGGACTGATAGATTACGTTCATATATGAGCATGGTAGGATATACGTGCATAATATGTGAGATAGTACGTGGGGTAAGTAATCAAATCGTTGTTTTTGTTGGGTAGGAGAGTGGTGAAAGTGTATGTCGTGCCCTGTTCTTCCTTTCAGGGAGCCAACTTTTATTTCAATTCTATTAAACTGGTGAGATCACACTGAAACGTTAAAATAAATGATAAAACTTTTGTCATCTTTTTCGCCTCTGCTGCTACTGCACATAAAAGTAGCCTCCTTCTCCAGGCGTCCTTAGAGGAGCAGTGTGTAATTTAAAATTTATCATATCTCTGCGAGAATTCGTGGCTGAGAAGGACTCATCTGTATAAAGACGATAAATTGTTCTTCGTGTCACCTTAAGTCAACTAAAGTCTAGCCTCGATTGACCTTAAGTAAGCGCGTACACACAAAGAGGCAAAAGGATGCTCTCGGCTTCTCGCTATTTTTTTTAGACAAGCTCAGAAGTAGGGACGGGAAGAGAAAGAGCCTATATATCTATAAGCACGAACGAGTAATGCTCGTAGAAGTTTGGCAGATTGGTCGAAAATTAGGGTAAACCAAAAAGAGGTTGATTTTTATAAGGGAAATAAACGATTTTCCACATTTTCAAATATTACAAGATAGTTTTGCAAGCTAAATTAACGTGTATAAAAATGTCATCAATTTTATTTTCTAACTCAGTTGCACCACAAAAAGTTAACTAAAACTAAACTTCAAATGAACATTTAGTTAGAAAATTGTGTTTTAATCTTCATATTATGCATGTAAAAATTTACCTAAATTTGTGGGCATACGACAGTCACTTCAAGTCAGGTCTGTAATTCGTGGTTGACCAAGTGTAATAATCGAAGACGCAATGTCAACTTTCTGGACACTTGTCCAAATTTTCCCCACGAGTTATAGATGCGCACAATAAACATCCTGTGTAAATTTGGGCTTCGTTTGTCCCATGTTTACTACTTATGTTTTGGTTACATGGGGGAGCAGCCATAAAAACTTTGAACGGAAGCATTATATTTATATAGAATTGCCAGTGCCAGACTGCAAAAGGACATGAAAGTAAGGAAACGTATGCATTTGTACCTTTATGACGTTCATTATAAAACAAAAGTAAAAACGGAGTGGCACTGCTTTTCCCTGATGGAAAAAAGTTGATTTAAACTTTTGCGGTTTTGAGGGCTCTGAAATGTTATGATTATTTAAAAGAGACAAGACTTGCTATAAAATCTAATGGAATCGCAATTGTGATTTAAGAACCAATATCCAACATATCTCAACCGAATTTAGTGATACTGATAAGCGGTAGGGAAAGGAACGCGTTAAATATTGGAGACCACCGCGGAGCCTTAGCTTGAAAACTGCATTAGATGCAATTTCCATGGCAACGCTAACGCGCATTCCAAGTTGGGAACTTTTGTTATGATTGTGTATCTCGGAGGGGAAATACTTTTGTCCTTCTAACTGGTTGCCATCAACCCAAAAAACTGTTTTCGTATTCTTCCCAGGCACACAGGTTGTTCAAGAAAGTTAGGCTGGGATACCATATAAATATGAATTGTTAGGAAAGAAGACCAATTCCACGCACCATGCTTTTGGCTCTGCTTAATAATATCTCCGCTCCATCTTCAACTTTCCACAAATGGCATAAGGTGCAACGACAGCGCGGGTGTTGTACCCTTTTTCCTCCCTGCCAGGGCTATTCCTCTCTAACAATAATGGGCAAATCTGTATCAGTGAAGAGATATAATATTATACGTATACCGTCATATACCCAGGGAATGACCCAAGCTGTACGCTCCAAAGTCAGAGGGGGCAAGGCGTAGACAAACGGTCTTGGAGAAAGAAAAAAATGAACCAACCACTACTCTTAATCCAGTAAAATATAATGTACTTGAGCATCAAAAAAGCTCTCACACATTAAGTTCTTTTACTGTAATGTGCCCTATATCTGCGTGTGACTCTGACTGGAGTAATGCTACTACCAACTGGATGGGATCATAAGGGGACTCCCTTCATTTTTCAAACTTGTGGGTTGAATACTCACAACAAATCCCCGTATATATGAAAGGAAAATGGTATTGCGTTGGGGAAAGTTCCAGCGCGAGAACTTTTTCGGTTGTCCTGTACAATG
The DNA here is from genome assembly GCA_034696885.1 of Lepidocyrtus paradoxus. Taxonomy (NCBI): domain Eukaryota; kingdom Metazoa; phylum Arthropoda; class Collembola; order Entomobryomorpha; family Entomobryidae; genus Lepidocyrtus; species Lepidocyrtus paradoxus. The sequence continues at coordinate 16,280 of JAQGAH010000535.1, read as the reverse complement.
GTCGCAAGTTGTGGTGTTGTGTATTATGTATGGTTATAACTGCATTGTGTCTGACGTAGTGACCTCATTTAGTTAGTTATATGCTCTTTAACAGACCAGTTTTACTTGCGTCGTGTGAGGCGGGAACGTTAATATCTGGGTTCATTTTTTAGAGGATAAGTTAACTTTCCTTTCGTTTTTAGTCTTTAAAATATAAAGGATTTGTATTTTTGTATGATTAAAATTGATTTCCGAGGAGGGGCTTGAAGCGTGGTTAGTTTAGGTAGTTTAGAATGAGAACATTATAGATTTTAAACATTTAGGCTATTTTAAACAAGCTATAAGGCTGTGTGCTTTTGTATAAGCTTAGGCAGGAAAGAAGAAGGGTAACTTTTAGGTAGGTTCCCCATACTGAAATGATGACTGGTAAGGTGATACATGGATGGGTGAAAATTTATAATGATGTGCAAATAGAAAGTGAAGCGTTGTAAAAAGTGAACCACACGTGTGGCTTCAATCGAATAAAGACTGGCTTTCATTATCTTCCAACTCCTGCTGCGAGCTCAACATGTAGCATGTCTTAAAAGAAAGTGTATCATGGCTGGGTTATGATTATGATAGATTCTGAAATGGCTAAATCCAGGACGGTTGAAGATGATGGGAGACCATTAGTTACGACGTCAGTCACATAACACAATAGGGAAAAGTAAGATGAGTTCTTTATGGCATGGCTTTGTTGATGCCAGTCAGTCAGTCAGATTTGGCGGGCTGACTCCGCTTCCGCTCACTACTTGTGTGTGTTCCAGATAATGAAGCCCTTTTTCTCCTTTCTTCGAGTAGGTAACAGCTGCATCAGGTTGCCTTTCTCTTTACGTCTTCGGATTCGTCAGATCTCGTTCCCTTTTAAGGGGAACATGTCTGCTCATTTTCTTCGAGTAACAACCAATCATGTCAGTTAAAGATGTTGGCAAGTATGCAACAGCTTTATTCATTATCAGGTAGAGAGACTCGACAGGCTATGATCTTCAGGTTACTTCCTTCCCCATCTTGTAAGTTTGATGGCTCTGATTGAAATTTATTGAATAATGAGTACATGTAGTAAGGCATGTTGTCTTCACGACGTTAATGATAAATGATAGTTTGTCATATTAATTGCTTATTTGTTCAGGGAAATAATAGTCATACATAGTTTATGTACCAATTAATCTCGAGAGACAAATCAGTTTTGTGCTATTGCAAACAGGAAGAGAGACACATCTTGATGAAGGATGCAACTTAATCTTGTCATTATGCATTTCCGTGAAAGGCACTCTTGAGTTATATTTCTCAGAATGCACATTATGATAACATTATCTAGTAATGATACAAAGTTCATTATTCCATTACAGCAGTTCCCCTTCCCCATCTTTTCCTTTCAAAGACGATAGTTACTTTCACCCACAAACTAATCCATTCCATTCACAATGGATTCAATTATGAAAGAAAAGTATTGAACCGGTGAATTTTCAAAAGACGCAAGGATAGGAATATCTATATTTAAAATTTTGCTGATATAAAAATTTAATATCTGACACTAGGGGCTTTCACGACGCGGGCAAAGCATCTTGGAAAGGAGCATTGTTATTTCACGTAACTATTTAATGATACTGCCTAAACAGGAGAGGGGCTTGGTTATTGAGTCCGCGTATGCATGGACAGACTACCTAACTTTTTCCATTGTTCCGTAAGATAATGATAGGTAGGAGCAAAATGTAGATCGAATAATAATGAACCAAACAGCGGAAAACAAGAGGCAGACAATATGCTGATACTACAAGAAAACATTTCCCCAACCAACCTGAGCAAAGTGATGCGGAAGGAAGGAAGGAAGTAAAAAAAAGCTTTTTGTATGTATAACGTATAGAGGCAGAGATATGTGAAGCCTCGATCCTCTTTTTTTTACAAGTCATTGTATCCCAAACTACTTGACTATAAGTAAGCCCATGCTATCCCTCCTTGGTTGACTATATAGGGAAAAAAGGCATTTTTCTTTTGTTGCTTAGTGACTCTTTGAAAGTGGAAAGTCATTGAAAACAGGAGTCAGTCTGTTGCACTTTATGAGAATGTTTCCCTGTCCTTCTCTTCATCTCTCTCTCTCCCACTTTTGCTTTGTCTCATTTTTTTTTCTCTCACAGTAAAATAGTAAGGGGTAAGGAAAGAATAGTCGTTATGAAAAATCCTCAATAAAAATTCCACCAGCTTTTGTAGAGCATCGCATCAACTTAATGGCTTCCTAGATTGATTTTCCAAAGAGTCATTTTCCACGTTTCACGATTGTATGCCATGTCTTTGCCAGAAGCAGGAAGAATGAGCTATAAGATCCCTGAGAGTGTGTGTGTGGAGGGGTACACCGAGAAAAAAAAAGAGTTCGGGACCAGGGGAAAGCTTTAGGAGACGAGAAGTGGAAAGGATGACGACAAACGATGATGTTGATGATGCTATAGGTTTTGTTTTCGAATAATAGGTAGCTAGTCATTCTGACTTCTAACTTGCTCATTCCTGCTCTCCCCCAGTTCCCCTTGTCTTCACTCTGAGTTTAGAGGAGGGAGCTTTGTTGAAAAATATGTAAGGGTGGCTAGGAGGAAAACTATGAGAAAATAAGGTGAGATGTCTGGGAATGGCTAGACTTCATTGTTTGCCATCAACCTGGTAGAGATACCTTTTCATGGAATTAAACCGGGAGGGCTTCCAAAGCAGGATGGCTGCAAGTATCGGATAGTCTTCTCAAGCTGGCTAGTCGCATGAAATTCTTGGCCATTTTTCTCACTACGATACCCTGATGAGTTCACTAAAACTTTGGTTAGGCTGGGGTATTAATATCAATAATAAATATGTAGAGATATAAGTCTGTATTTTAGGACGAGCTCCCATGATAAGTCTCTAAATTTTCCTTTAGACTTCATCCTTATTTCAGTAGGAGGACATTTTCCAACTTTTCGTTCCAACTTTTCTCAGCAGATTGTTTAATCACTCTGTGGGAATGGGTATTTTGAAACTATTTTTCCTCAAAATATTTAATTAGGTCATTATGGTAAATGCATTCATCGAAGATTGCTTTTAAAAAGCGCCGTTACGACTGGGATAAAGTTTTCTAAAAACATGTTTTCATGACAGGTAAATACCTATTTCACTTAGGGATTAAATCGATCCATTCAAACCTTCGATACACTATGGAAGGATGGATATCTTGGAAGGATAAAAATATATTTATTACAAGCACTTTAATGCAGCATCAGAGCGTATCGGAATCTGCACGATGTCATAGATGAGATACAATGAATGACTGTGCATTCCAACACAACAACCAATAGCCAACGATACGCAACAAATTTACAGGAAAATGTGAATTTGGACATTGTGCTTAACCACAGTAAAAAAATATCTCGTAACGAAATGGGATTGAGTTAATAGCGCACTCTTCTTAAAAACTATCGACTCTAAAAATTTAATAAAGTTTTTTGCATGATTAATGATTAGCAATATTTGGTGTACTCGGTTATGCTTTGGTTACCTCGTTTAAACAAGCAACGTTTTTATCTCTATTTCAGAGTCGGCGAAGAAGGTGACTGGGACAGTGGCGGTGGGATCGTTACAGAAAACAATCGAACGTCATATCAGGTAAGCACTACAAAATTGACACACCGTAAAATGCATCAAGGTGAAAGTCATCATCACACATTATTGACACTTGTTCAACATCAAATATGCATTACATTGTACATTGCAGGTCGTTGGACTTCAGCCGTTCACCGTATACAGCTTTCAAGTTGTTGCTGTTAACGCTCTTGGAAGGAGTCCGCCCAGCAAAGAGTCCTACTACTTTGTTACGCTTCGAGAGGGTAAAAAACCATTTCCCTATACAGTCTGTTTCCAATAATCACCTTAATTATTTTATGTAAAGCCGTGTTTTCACATACCCATAAAAAGCGTCACGTGCACGTGCACTAGCCCTTGTTAATTCTGACAAGAATAGTATATGCCCCGTGTTCCGAGAATGTTCAGTTGGCCGCAAAAACCCTGAAGTCTAATGGATGCACGTAAATTAATTGCCTTTCACTCTTTGGTTAGGGAGAAGCTCGCCTAGTCCAACATTGAAAAAGGGCGATGACGACGCAGAGTCTTACTAGTAATGATAATGAAAAATGTACTTGAAATCCACTGAATATTTTGTTACCACAATCCAGACGATTGCAAGAAACACCAGCAGCAATTCAAAATTCAGAGTTGTTGTTCAGCTTTAAGGGAATAGCCGGGTTTAATTAAATATAAAGTGGATTTGGCAGTAAAAAGAAACTCGTAGTTTCTCTTTTTTTATCCTCATTACTTTCATTAGGTACTTAATATTCTAACTTTCAGCAAGCTGATAGATCAAGTTAGCAAAGGGATAATCTAGCACCAGAACAACACTAAAATGGCAAACGCAATGAACATATTATTGTGGGATTTCCACTCTGCAATAAATATGTACACAAAAGTACCGCAGCGATTGCTCCAGAGAAAGTAGTTCCAGACCTAGGTCCACGGCATTAAAGTAATGTTGGATTGGGACATAAAATGGGCTCGGGATGGTATATAGCGGTACAATAAAAATTGAAAAGATGACCGTTTTAGGAGATGCATAAGTTTGGAATTACCGAATGCGCCCATCCATTCGTTCAACTTTAACAGGAATGGGTGTTGGCGTTATCATTGTTACGACTTTACGGCGGTGTTTTATAAATCTAGTAAAAAAAATTAGAACTACATGAGGAGCTAACCGCCCTTACATAAACTTAGTCCTGGATTTCCCTCCATGTAGAAATCCAGTCGGTGTGTGGCAGCTCAATGTTGCCATGCTCCTTACCATTATTACGGCATATAAAGGGTATTACGGGGAGTACGAATATTTACTCCACGACAAACCAGTAGATTCTTTTGAGTGTTGGTAATAAAGTGGCCCGGATTTTTGGCTTCTCTATAAATCTAATGGAGGCAGGCTCCTCAAGCCAGTAGTAGCAAATTACCGGAGAAAATATTACGACAGCTCCAACTTTTTGCTTTATCCTGACTCTTGACGCTGAAAACAGTGAAAAGAGAAGAAACAGCAAAAACTCCTTTTTGTAGTCGTTTGCAATCATCGTGATATATGCACATGAGACTCATTGCAATAACACATATAACAGTATAACAGATGGCTGACAGTCGTGCGGTTATTTACCATATAAAAAGTGGTAGACACTGCAATTTTTTTTAAAGGGAAGGTGGCCGGCTTCCATGCTGGTAGTGAACTCTCTCTCTCGAGGAACTTCATTAGGGAACAGTACAATGGAGTTCTAGGGATATGCAGAGTTTCTCTCTTTGGATGAGGACGCATTCTTTGAGTAATTAAAAATATTGGTGTTGCCTTGGTGAAAATTTATACATTTTATTCACAATTAGTTTACTTGTTTCTTCTCACAAATGAATGGGGCCAAGACAAAAATGCATTTCTGAAGTAGTAGGGAACTTGGTCCGAATAATAACAGTTAGCAGTGAGATGTATTGATAACAAATCTGCATTCCTCCTTTAAATTTGAGTTATATATGATATGGTTTTTTGTTCAGGAAAGAACCGTCGGTAAATATATTTCTTGTGATAAGATTTTCAAAAATACGTGCACTCAAATGATGCTGCTTAAGCAGGTTTCAACAACAATAAATACTTGCTGACGTGCAGTCATGTCAAGTAAAAGTTTTTTTTCTAGTTTTGAAACAGATTTCCCCTTAAATCTTCCAACCAAAGAATTCATATGATTGTCTATAAAAGGGAAGTTTGTAGTTTAGCAAAGGCATGGTGAAAGTCCTGGAAATAAAATACCTGGAAATGATTCCAATCTAAGATTCTCCTTTTTTAAGAGGTAAACCAAAACCGTTCCCAACTTGGCGTGAAAGCCACGTATGTTTCTCCCTTTTCGATACTGCGTAGGTGGTAGATATATACTGGGCAATTGTGCGTCTCACATTCACAGTGTTCGGGTGCTTCACGTATTTTCTGCAAACAACATGGAGCGCAGTATAAAAAAATCATATTTTTTTTCCCTGAATGCCTCTCTCCTCACTCTCTCTGTAGATACATCACTTGCTCTGCGCTGAGTGACTCTCATCATTAGTCATCTTCCCGGGATGGTGGGTTATTCAGAAAGATGACAGCTATTTTCAACACTCTCATTTGTCATTACTGTTGTAGAGGAACAAATCAAGGAGTTATTCTTGGCTTTTCAGAAGCTCGTGTATTCCTCTCCTCGCCCATTTTTCTTCCGTAGTTTCTTGCCCCTTTTTGTTGTCATGTTCAGTAGCATTTTTATAGGGCCGGCAGGCACCTGCAAAATGGAGGATTAAACTGTATCGCACTTCCATCTGTCATCCGAGTGGGGAGAACAATCATATATTTATATATATCCGCATAAGTACACATCCCCTATATGGGAGGTGTACGTGGGGACTATCCCAAATCCCAAACTTTTATTGCCCTTCACCATTTTCTAAAATAAAAAGCGTAAAATCTCTGAATGACAGGGTAACACGGCAATCTACTTTTGTTTTCAGAGATATCCACAATCCCATATATTACAGCAATGTGAATCCCCCCATACATTGTCAGTTGCATCCTGACGCTGCTCTTTTTTCTGTGAAATATACCGTTCTAGTTCAATTAAAAAGAAAAAAGCGTCTGAACTAGTTTTAAGGGAGTTAGCGTAATGAAGCAATATATCAATTACAGCAACATGCTATAAAAAAAGTTTTCCATGCATATTTACAAAAGGGAAAGTAATCGGCTACAAAAATATTTCACCAGGAGCAGCGGCACTATTCTCATTCAGAAGATACTGTTTTTTATATATCTCTGGCGTTGGTATTGTGACAGTGGTAATAATAAGTTGCTGATGTTTGCACTTCTTACGATATGTCCAATAATAAGAGTTGGAAAGAAAAGGAGCCCTGGAATACTGTAAGGAACAAGGGGGGAACAAAGGGGAAGTAGTTGTGGCAACTGTATACATATGTGCAAAACTAGTATGAAATAACAAGGCTCCACTTAATAAAATGAATTTCGCTTCATGTTCTTCTGCATGTATTTCTCCTTGTTTTTGATGCTGTAGCCAGCAACGGCTCCCGCACAAGAGGTACTTTTTCCCCCTTACAAAGTCTTTCTCTCATCCTACTAAACAATGAGTTTTTGCGGATGGCTTGTGGCATCTCATTGTCTTGCTGGTGAGTTCATTTCTCTCTCTTCCCAACTACTTATACTATATAAGTTTTGTTGGATTCTTTGTTTTCCTCTCTTTTGTCATAAGTTTCGCTGTCAGACTATTACTACTGTTGACAGAAGTAAGTTGTAGTGAGAAGCGAATATAATGCTACACGCTCTAGGTTTTGGGTGATGGCGCTGTGGAGAAGGCAGGCAAAGGTGGTTATATTATTATATTGGTGGTGTTGTGTTTTAGACCAGGGCCACTTCCAAACTTAACCTTAATATGAATAAAAGGGGAATGTGTATCGTGCCCTATAATCAGTTTTTGTCCCAAAGAGAGATATACAGCGCAAACTTTGCTCGTCTTTTCTTCCAAACGGATTATGGGGCTTCTTTTTGGTGAGCAGTGGCCTTTTCATCACTTGGAGCATGATATTCCTTTAGGTGCGCGGTGTGAGTATAGTATTGTTGTCGTTGATTTGTGGGTTTGAAGAATTACGATATATCAGGACTATAGTATTGAGTTTTGTTTCACTTGTTCCTTTCATTCACTCATTTCTCTGGAGGCATCTTCTTGTTTATTTTCACTAGTCTGTTTGGCTGTACTTGTGTAAGATAGATGTAGTTAAAGCGTAATTATGTTATTTCATGTGGTTTTACGATGGCTCGCTGTATGCGAAGCAGTTTCTTGTCAAACCCAACCATTTTATTCAGCAAAATTTTTAGCTGAGGTTGGTGAACTAAAGCAAAATCCGTTGGCAAATTTTTAAATTAGATCTTGGACTATACTATGACACCAAATTCAAGTTTATACACAAACCTAAAGTTGGAAATATTACTATGCAAAATTGGCCAGTTTGAACTAGAAACTGCTACGTACTTGTCGGTAAATGTGCTTGGCGGTTGGTAGGAATCCCTTTTGCTAAAATTACGGTTGGTATGCACATTATACCGTTACACAAAAAAAAGCATTTAAAGAGATGGATTCCTTGGCAAGGCTATCCTTTTGCGTAGGTCATAGGTTGGATGGCAGACAGTGTTAGTTTGACATTTTGTTTTTAACATCTTTACTCTTTCTGGGACACACCACTTGATCGTAAAAAGTTGGTAATAGGAAATAAATCAACTGGGTTCCACTCATTTAAGTAAGTATATTTATGGTCGTACTTTCTTCTGCCTTGCCAAGAAAATACCATTCTCCAGAATGTGTGACCTATGTCTCCATAGTACTGCTGTTCTAAAAATTAATTTTGCTCGTAGTTAAGAACGTATTTAACCATAAAACAATTGCATAAATTGAAATATTTACCTATTTTACTTTTATGAGCTCAGAAAATATCATTTCAAATAGTTTCTTGCCTAAGCTTTTCAATATCGCACACTTCACCCTATGATTTCTGCTAAATTGTTCCAACAGAAATATTAGACCTTTCTGCAAATCACATGACAATGATAACTCTCACACTGTTTTCTCCCGTTAGTTTTGGAATAGGAAGCCTGTAATGTTGGCTTATTATAACTAGAACACATGCATTGTTTGCATGTAGGCCATCTCGCCCTCAGCTAGCAGCGTGTTAAAACAGGATCATAGCTAATGATTCTCCCTTGTTTATTACCATCTTCAAAATTAGTTTACTCCACAGTCCAAATTGAGGTTATTGACCCAAGCGAAACGGGAAGAATGCGTTTATAAAAAGTCATGTGAGCGTTGCTCCTCCAGAGTGTCTTTAATGGAGAATGCACCCATGAGCGGTAACGAAAGTTGAGCCTTAGCTCAAGTCCTTTTAATTCAAGGAGGTGTGAGAACAGGGGGTGAACGACAATTTAAGCACATCTTTAGCTAACTCAGATGGCGAAATAATACTTTCGAGAATGGGGGCTGGCATCACTCTTCCCCTCCTAATTATAGGACCTTCTCCAGCATTACTGCACGCTGATGAAATAAACACAATCATATTATATTAGGATGATAATCCAAGCAGGAAATTTGTATTTGTAACTGCAACGGTGCACGATAGATGATGAGAGTGCTACGTGAAGCTGAAAATCCTGTATGCATCTAACTACAATAGGATGATGAATAGAGGATCGCAAGTACATAGTCCTACTGGAGTAGGTACAGGCTCTTCTCATTGTTCTTGAAAACTCGCTTATTGCACGAAATAATACTAGGTCCCATCAAAACCTTCAGAACTGGTGTAGAATGGAACAAGGTTAGGAGAAAAAAAATGAAGCGGTGATCATCATTTCATAAAGCTTAGCGATAAACGTTAAGCAAATAATGACTGAAAATTTTCCCAGCAAGGGATATAGTTCCTGGTAAGTAGCGGCTCATGGAATTAAACAGACTCAGACCAGTATATCTCCCCTTAATTACTGCGAGAGAGAGAGAGGGAGAGTGTGTGTGTGAGGAAGAGAGAGAAAAGAAAACTCTCTGTTTGGCTATATACGCAAGAAGGCGGGTGGAATAGTCTTTCAATTGTGTTGAATACAATATAGTTAAATTAGGATTAATTTAGAGATCCATTTATCGCTTGGTTGGTGTTTGTGAACGGAATAAGAGTTAAATATGCAGAGTGCTTTATATAAACGAGCAACTCGTAAGCAGCCGGGCCACACTGGAAATAAAGCTAGAAAATGTACAAGAATGACTACACTCCACTGTGGGGAAAAATGCGGAGACCAAGACAGTAAAAGTGGAGTGCAGTTCTGGCAGAGCAGAATGAAAAGGACATTATACCACTTTCCCCTCCTTGTTGGGGAACACTTAGCCCAGCTTTCACCACACCTAACAATTTCCTTCAGAAGCCCTATAACAGCTTACATTATTCCACATTACAGTGCTGTATTTGGGATCAAGTATGGTTAGGTAGTCATTCCGCCATCATCATCAGCATCAAAGCAAAGGTAGTCATAACAATAAAGCTGGCTGAAAGCGGAGAAGAACGATGTCGAGGGAATCGGCTCTGTGACCACACAAACTTTCACGTCTGTAGGTGTGCATTTAATATGTCCGTTTTACATTCTAATTTTATTAAAGTTATTGTAATTTGGTGGAATCTTTTGGGGAGAAAGTTTTCAATAATATGCTCAAATACTATTAATATGTGCATAGGCTGGATATCCCAGTTTCTCCATTTTGCATGAATCGATGGACATTTATAGAAGCCCTCATACAACCCCTTCTTCAACTACTCCAAAAAACATTGTATGCTTGCAGGAGACTATACACTCTAAAATTAATAATCTGTGACATGAACATCATGATGACTGTACGCTATGAGAGCAAAAATCGCTCCACTTTACAACTCCTATTGAGTAATTGGTGTGAATTACTTTCGCCCAAACACGTCTTCCCTCCTCCATTCCGGAGGGATCATCATTATATCCTCGTGCAAAACAGAATTATTTACCAACAGAATGATCGTTATAGTAAGACGCATCAATGAACAATGATACACACCGGCTACAGTGGATCCGGGGCATGTGGGCGAACAAGACATGGGTTATTTCACCTACTTTGCGTGGCACTAATATAGGGATAATTAAAATTGGTTGGGATGCGTGCACTTAAATGTTTTCTATTCATGGCATGCTGTCTAATCCGGAACATCTCAATGTATATTCATTATGCAGCCCCTACAATTAACGTTTTAAAGTATGAATAACCCGTATGGTTATATCACAACGAACGAGTTAATACAGAATCCATTTCTTTTACTGCATCACATTACACTACATTCCAATTGAATGGAAAAAGAAAAGGTGTAGGCACATGGTCTATGGAGTAGGAAAGACCACATCGAAATGCATTAATAACCAACATGTCATTTTTCGCTAGACACTTTGAACCGAGCAAGACATAACGGCTATATTACAAACTATATCTAATAAAATACCAATACACTTGACAATCCAATGTATTAAATTGTTCTAAAGGATGGGTTGTAAATGTGTTGGAGTGAAAGGGGGAAAGAGGGATTGAAAAGTTGAATGGGTTGATAACAAGAAGTGCAAATGGTTTGACATTGACAGTTCCTGACAGTTTTATTTTTTTTTGTACAGTTCCAGATGCAAAACCTATAATAACAGCAGCTCAGAATGCCAGTTCCACGTCAATACGATTGGCATGGAGACCTCCCCCGAGACATTTACTTCATGGAGAATTTTTGGGATACCGGTTAGCATTCCGACCTCGTGACAAGGGACCTGACTCCATTCAAGAGATATACATCAGGGATCCAAACATTGAGGTAGACTTTTCAATTTACAAATATTGTAGTTTTTTCTTAGTGAATTATTGTTCCTGTCATGCTGGGATCCCTCTTACTCAACCTCGGAGATAGAGCAGTAGCTGAACAAGTTTCACAAACTTTCACTGAGCCCCATGAAAGGATATTATTTTTATGTGAGTCTTTCAAACTGCCCAGATGAAAGTTGAATTAGATTGTTAACCTTATTTAATATTTTACAGAGTTACACCATCCAAAATTTGCAGACCTTCACTCAATATCTCGTATCCCTGCAAGTATTCAACCCGGAAGGGCTTGGTCCGCCTACCACTGTAGCAGTAATAACTGACGAAGGAGGTAAGAAAAAACTATGAAATTTTTAACTTTAAAATGTCAAATTCAACTTTAGCCTATGGTAAAACAAATTAACTCGTTTTCGAATCAAATCTCATCACTATTTTCTTTTGCGTGCAAGTGCAGCATACAATTATCATCTTCAAATTTACATAGTTTTTCGCCTATGGTCATGTAATAGGTGAGCTGGTAATTTTTGATGGCTTGCTCTCACCTATCTATTAATGCACGATATTTAACAGTTATGTGACTCCCACTCCCCACTTTTAATACAACTTTTACTTCAATAATGACAAAAAAAAGAATAAAAACTTTCTCCAACTAAAAATGGGCATGGGTAGTTTAAGCTGAAAAAGGTTGCTCCGGCATTCATTGTGTCAAAAAGAAGCCCACCCTCCATTTTCCACTGATTACCTCGAATCATAAAGAGGTTAATTCTGGTGTGCAAGGAAGCGGAGTCATTATTTGGAAAAAGAAAGTTTTTTTCCGTTCTAACGCGATATCTTCCTGGTGATATTTATTAAGCAAGCATCATATCATCATCCTTCCTCTTGGTATTTGCATGAGCCACTTAATTACACGAAGAAAGAAAAAAGAGGGGGAAAGGTAGGTAGGTGCTCATTATTACTGAAAAAAAGGGAGATAAAAACTAGGGAGAGTTGCAAGTTTCCCTTTCCCATTATCATATTCCGAATAAAACGATGCACTTATATAAGATTTATATTCCCTGTGCAGAGGCAACCGCTCCTTGCTTACTTATATGGAGGGAGGGAAATTTAATGACTTTTACATCTCTAATAATATTGCCAAAGGAGGACATCAGCATCAAGTTGAGTTGCGAGGGAAATATTTTGTTAGCCGAGTGTTCATAAGCGGGATATAATGCACGTTGTGATTTGAAAGTGAGGATCAAGCGGAACAATTGAAATTCAGGCGGCATTCAATTCAATAATATATTAGGCAGATTCTTCCGCTCACTTGTGACTTTTGAATCTCTGCGACTTTACCAGATTTGATTGTGAATGCAATTTTATTTGCCATATTTTCACTATCCCGCCCCGTCTTACAACTTAGCCCTTTCACCCATTTGACGTGATGGAATAATATGTGTGCTGGCGGTGCGCTCCCAACAGCTCTATCGCCGCGCACAAAAACTTAATGCAAACATGTGCCTAATATGGCTATTACACCGAGATACCTTAGCACGGCAAATATGTGGTATGAGTACCTGTGCAATCCCTTTCCCCATTTCATAGGGATATTTAGAGCTCGTATAAGGACGTTAAACAGTTAGAATCGATTACTGTGGAGGAAACTTTAACTATATCAGATTCATGGAGAGACAACTTACTTTCCAGGAAGGTTGACTTATTCCCAGAGTCTCAATAAATCACTCAAAAAGCATCGCGTATGCCTTGGATTTCTCAAAAGTCGGTTTCCCTTTTCCCTTTCTCCCTCTTCCTACAAGCCGAACAAAACGCATTCATGGCGGTGGTGGTGGTGTGTCTTCTTCCTACGATCTATGAGCCTACCGCCGCCATCCCCATTTTTGAATATCTACACAGTACAGTGATTTTAAAATAGCAAGTGCAGTCGTCGTCCCACTGAATGAATACTGTATGGTTTCTGCCTCGGTGGGCTGAATCTTACATCCACTTAGTTCTTACGATTCCTCAGGGCAATAGAATCGTTTTTAAAACAACGATAAATGTGCACTTTTACCAAGGTTGAAATGCATCTCCTATTCCTAAGAGATTTGTAACAGCTTCCACTTTTTCTCGCCATAAGTAGCAAACAGGATAGTTAGCCAGAATATTTATCCCCATTCCACTTTTACTAGTTAGCTTAAGCTGGGCTAGAGCAGGACAAGGGAGAGAGGAAGGGTAGCTGACTTTCTGTTTTCTACATATGTTGGCTCATTGTTGAGCATCGGAAACAGCTTTGGTTATGTTCCATTTGAGGCTTCTATACATATCACATTAAAAGACTCTTTAATGAATATATTATTCCTTAACAGGACTTTTTTATAGTGTCCCACTCCCATCGCACTGAACTTATCCAGCAGGTTTCAATCGGGGAACCCATGCTTTCCCAACTATATAAAATTGAAATTAACAGTTTCTGGCCATGTTTCAACGTGAGGGAGCAAAATGCTTTTTTTTGACATTCACATTTAGTGAAACGAATCCATTCCTTTTATAAATGGCACAATTCTATTATCAAGGCTCACTAAACAAAAAGGAAAGCCCTTCATAAAAATTAAACTCTTTACCTCAGCGGTTAACACTTTAGATTAGAGAACTGATGGCGAGATAAAGTGAAAGCATAAGTGAGTAAGTAGACATACCTAAAAAAAATATCATGATACTTTTGATGAAGGACATTTTTTGAGGGGAATGATGGCTATTACCATAGAACACTTGCATACACTAATTATACGACTTAATATCCCAGAAAAGCCATTATACTTACTTATGACTATACACCTTTAAGATTACTCTCTCCTTCATAATTGAAGGGGAAGTCAAAGTAAAGTTGGGAAGCAGGAGTGCAACCATATCAAGCTTATGGTTAGAAACCACCAGGTCCTAATAAAGATTATGAGATAGAGAAGATGGATACTGCTCAGCAGGTATAAATCTCTAAACTTTAAAATCCATAACATTAATGGCTTCCCTTATAATATGGTTGGCAAGTTTTTGGAGGATTTCCTTAATAAGCACTAGTTTCTTGTTCTTCCCCAAATATGAAAGGAACAACCTAATTACGTGCATGACAGTTTAGCCCTTCCGTCGATACAAAGAAAGTGGCCGGCATAGGTGAAAGATAGCACAGGCGTGTCTTTTGTGCACAACACGGAAGAATTTAAATCCACTGAAAGAAAATTTTCGGGAGTAAGTTTGGCTAAGAGATAACTTAAAACATTTTCGCAACGCTGAGGATTCATCCGGAGGCATTTGTCCTGGCGTGCTCTTCTGTCGACGACGTTGGTTGAGGGGATAGCGGTGATGGTATATAGTGCTGGGGATTATGTGGTACGCTGATGATGATGATGATGATGATGTCTTATAAAACTTGAGCTCATACCTGTGTGAAGGAATATAATATTTCATTTGAAACGTTAACTCTCGGGAGAAAAAGCCTTTTATCTCATTACATTAGATTACACTGAGCCAAGCCACTCAGCTGGTGTTACCTTTGTCAGTCTAAGTTACTTTATTTTTGAGTCGCAATTATCTCATCCCGTTTCCTTTCACTTACATCGGCGAACATCATCTCCCTCTTTTGGTTGCATACAATTTGATGCTTTTTATCTGTCCGCGTTTTCGAAACTGTCGTCCCAAGTTGAGCTCCACTTTCGGCATCCTCATTGTTAGCAAGTGGGCCTCCTTTCTCTCTAACCATATTATTAATCTTTTTCTTCCCATCATTATGAGCAAATATGTCCCTGCTCCAGGTGGAAGGAGCGGGGAAGGGGTAACAACAGATGAGGAGGCAGTTGTACAAGTTACTTTATGTGCCTTAAAAACGGCCATTCCTGATAAGGAAACGACCTGAACGCAGTAAATGTTGCAGACAGCAGCATGTTTGGAGAAAGCTACTTTCTGCCATTATCATGATATGCTGCGTATATGCTTCATGCATTCTTTAGGAGTTTATATGTATTATAGTGGTAGGGGGGGAAAGTGACTGAATAAAAAATAATACTTATGTGCGTATAGATAGGGACAAGGATGACAGTATATGTATATATAAGTATATGGTCTATATGCCATATCAAGACTTTTCCATTTAAAACTCTTATCATAATCTGGTGGCAGTGAATTGGTAGAAGTGGTTTATTCGGTTACTACATCGTAAGCATACTGTGCGGTCGTAATATGAGCCACTCGAAAAATTTCAAGAATGTGCATTACTTATCTCACTTACTTGTTCGGGTTGAAGTATGTAGACATAAATATTTTCAACTGGAGTGTTGTAACTGTCGCCAGTAATTCCCTCTGTATTTGATTCGGGGCGCTTGTCAACTCTTTCATCTTTAGCTGGAGTATGTGGAAGCATCAGTGACTGACATTAATGTGAGGCATTCCAGCAGATAATTTAAAATCATATTGAAAAAAATATGGCTGGAAGGAGATATCTTGACTGGAAAGTCTTTGAATAATTTACATCAAACAGAAACAGACACTTTAAGTGAAATATTATCCGTCTACATCTATCACGAACTTTTTTTTCTCATAAGCTTACACTTTAATTACCATGGAATATAGATATGCGTTTGATCATTAGATTGGAAAGTATCGGTAGCATTATTTTTTTTATTTAGAGACTTACAAGTAGAAAAAAAGTGTTTAAATTGTTTAAATTTGTGATGAAAGCATAATATTTTGAATCAGGGTCAAAAGCGCGCGTTCCGAAACCGCGCGTTTTCAAAAAATTTCAGAGTCCAAATTGTCGTTGACCTG
>JAQGAH010000534.1:0-33871 GCA_034696885.1 Lepidocyrtus paradoxus | reverse complement strand
TAGTTTCAGTTAAAAGTTTAGCCCAGCTTTGTACTGGATTGGATACTAGCCTCGTTCTAGGTAGCTTTTCTTTTAAACTGAAAGAGAGATTTAACGACTGATTTTCCATCGTAGTTGACCTGACCTTTGACACCCCCTACCCTTCAAAAACAAGTCCAATTCAAGCACAGAGAAAAAATCACCAGATAATACATATTATTTTACGGTAAACGGCCCTTTCCTCCTATTCTTCCATTTTCAACAGACAGCGTTCATCTCCTCGTTCTGAATCCCGGCTGAGAAAATCCACACAATTAAGTGACCAACTACTATGGACTCATACTGGGATGTCTTCGCATTTTTCCACCAATATAAACAACACCATCGTAGGGTAATAACGTTATAATGATAACTCTATTAGTATTTTTTTTCTCGGGGAGAGCAAAACCTGTGTAGATTTACTTTCCTTTCTAACGTTTACCTTTAATACTTTCAAAATCCCTGTCATCTAATCTCCCTACACAATCTTTATTCCTGATTATGCAACTTACCATCTAAATATGACTGCCAGCCGATGACATTGATATGATAGTATTACTACTAACCCATTGTTGCACTTTCCTCCCCTGTGATATGATAAGAGATACCCACTTTTTTTAAGGAAGGGAAGGAAGAAAGGAAGCAGGAAAAGCAAACAGATGCTTATGCTCTAGTCCGAACTGGAATCCACCTTATAAAAAAGCCTGCATTTCGCTGAATGTGTAATAATATTATAATGATAATGAGAAAGGGCAAGCTTGACATCCCCTTTCAAGTTCCCTTCTCATCCGTCCTAAATTATACACTTTATTGCTTTGATCTCCACAAGTGATCGTCGAGCCTGGGCTCGTTCGTATCTGGGTTTTTTATACATTACGCAATGCAATAGGAATATGAAGATGTCTGCGATAGTTTTTTTTTACCTTTTGGTGTCCTCTCTCCAGCTCCAGCACTGGTCATTTAACAGAGAAAAAAATATATTATATGTGCGGAGAATCACTTGCTTTGATCTTTCTTGCTGATCTGTTGTTGTTATCGCATTCTTCTCCTATTTTATGTACTACTGAAAAAAAGTCACTTGATCTTGATGCGTACAAAGTGCAGGTAATAAAGAGTTGATGAAGATGATATCACAATGAATCTCCTTTTGGTTCTCTCTCATTCTGTGAATGTTTTTTTCCAAAAGTTTTTGCTTGCAGTTACTTCCCTTCCTATTTTAAATGGGAGGAAGGGGATGATTTGAAAAAAAATCTCGTATAATAGAAATCTCTGGCGGGTACTAACTCTACGTTGGATATATATTTTTTCCGTAGGTATCAGGCTAATTGACCATTTTTTCACGTTGATAGAAATTGGTGGACAGGCGGTGTTTCTCTTATTTACTCATTGAATCAAACAGTTTTATATCTTTTTTTTCTCCTTCTTCTTGACTCCCAAATACGGTGACATACACAAGTCGTAACTTGCCCTATGTGTTTCCCCCTACGTTTTTACTAGCACATGGACTTGTTAGAAAGGGGATTTTTATCAATGGCCATTATTAAGATGAGATTTTAAATTTTGACATGCACACATACACGATAAGATTATTCAGTCGAAAAAAATACGTAGCCATTATTACGTGTGTGTGTGTGCATATCATCTTGATTGTGGATGATGGAAATTCCTATGGGTTTCTCAATTACGATAAGTTAAACGCATCCATGACACAGTTAGTCTCTTTCTTATACGGTCAAAATTCATCGAGAGGTGTGGGATGTGTGATATCATATCATCGTCAACCTTTTAAAGGGGATTCCAGTGTAGGTCCTCATTAAAAATTCCACTTGCATAATGATCATCATCAAAGTCAAATCACATCCAGTGAGAAACCAGCCAATCCCTTATTTCCTGTCTGATTCCCATGCTCATCAAGGGAGAAGTTTTTTTAACACTTTTTTAAGTTCTCATACAGGAAATGAGATGCAGATGTATGGGGATGGATTGGACTAAATTTTCAAACGTTTTACCAAAAAAATAGTTTTCTCTTAAAATGTTTTCGTTAAGAAAATGTTTTTTTTCCTTCCGAGACAACAGTCAACAGCTCGCTTCAAAGTTCTTGCTAAACGGTAAAAAGTGTGAAAGATAATGTAATTTAATCTTGTCATGTGTCCAGAGCCTGCACACGTTTATCTGTTGCTGGTTTAGCTTCCTATTCCCCCTTGTCTCCCCCTATTAAATGAAACTGATGATGGGGATGAACATAAATATCCTGGTGAACGCATATAGCTACGTTTCTCTCTTTAAATGATGATCAAGTAGATTTCATCTTGAAGACAAAGTCAGCTCACCAGAAAGATTCACCGTCACAGTCAGTCTTTCTCTCTATCTGCTGGAATCGCGTATGGAACGCTAAACGCATATTGTTCAAAATCCTCTGAGAAAAGGATGCATTTCAACTGTGACAGACAGCTCACTTACATGGTCGGTCCTTCAAATTCGGCTTTTTCATAGCTGGCTGCATATCAGGTATGCACAGTAGATGACTACCCCCGTATACATACTAATATCGTATAATTTATTACATGAGGAATCCCAAAGGAGGCTTGCATAATAATGAGACCCAGCAGGGAGCTAACAACCGCTTTGTAAGCATCACGGTGAAAGGGAAACAATTGAAGTTGAGGAAGTGACAAAGACATCGGCAGCATTGTACTTAGCTGTCCATCATCAGACAAACTTAACGTGCACAAGGCCTATGGTATGGATGCGTGGAATATTACTTTGAAATTGTTGGATCTTTCCCTATAGCTAATAATAATGGCAACAACACTCACGCATTCTTTTACCTTGACTGACGGATTGTTATTGAGCCTGGAAAGTGGATTTGAGCACTAGCATGGCAGCAGATTTATTCTTGGAAGTGGGCTGCTCTACACGGGCGCATCATCTCGATTTAATAAATTGATCCCCTTGAGGAGCTTCCAAAGGAGCTTTCCTTTTCTGCTTCATAACTACTTTATTATAGGAAAGACTTTGCGTGGCTGCTCCAGAGGGGTGCAGAAATGGGCTTTCAATAATAAGGAGTTAATTCCCCCTGTTGTTTCACAATTGTTTTTTTACACGACCAAGTCAAGAATGAACAGAGCGTCTTTCTTTCTTAGCTCTCCTCGAGTGTCTTATAAATATACCTACGCTATTTTCTGATCCTACATCATTGCCTTTATGTCAACTCCGTCGTGCAAACTAAGGAAACATATCTCCTCACAAAAAGTATTTACGTAGGTAATTTTGTGATTTAAAAACATATTGTACAAGGCTGCCATTCTTATTAGTGGACCAAGTCATGAAATTTTAATTTGGAGAAGGTTAACGAATTTATAAAGCAAATGTGTGATGATGGTGATGTGATGATCTTGAAAAAGAAGGAGAGATTTCTCCAGAGGGGGTCACACACAGTCCGTGTTTTGACACTTGGGAAACAATACCGTATAAAGTATGAACTATGATCGTTTTCCATCTAGTCAAATTAACTTGTTGATCCCTAAACAGGAGGAAACGGAATGATGCTCTCATTGTCAGTCCTAGGTAGACAAAAAAATGGAAGGAGCGTGAAGAAGTTGTGAAGGGGGAAGTTAAGTCTCATCTGAATTTCACAGCTAAGTACATATCCAAGGCTCCATGGATAATGAAGGGGAACACTTCGTGGTGTCCATAATCGATCTATGTAATAAAGATGCATGATAGCGTGATATCACTTTAAGTCATCCTCTCCAACTGGGCCAGTCCTAGTCTGGGTTTCCTATTTTGCATTAACTAGAATTTTGAATTGACTATGTCCAGAGGTATTTCGTATTGTTTTAGGAAATGATGATTGATAAAGATTTTATAATAAATACAGTGTAGTATCAAAATTGGGACAACATTTTTTTACAAACTTCGATGACTGTATTTTTAAATTTGTGTATGTAAATATCACATATTCCAGTAGATAGATTAGAAAAATTACTTGACTGCAGGTTTTCTAATTTATACTAGGTTTACTGTTGTTCGTCTAACGGACCACTGGCCTTTCTTACAAAGGTTGCGATACACTTGTTTGAAGTTAATCATCTTGATTATGGCAATTTATTATCGTTAAATAAACAGTGGAGGATGATAGCCATTCATTGACACCTATTCTTCACCGTTTCAAAAAAAACACGCATCCATCCCCTTCATTTGCTTTGAGGCAATGACGAGCGTTTTAGAAACTTGGCGAGAGGGATGTGATTACAAGAAAACTTCCATTTTTTTTGTTTTTTTACGATAATTACCAGCTATTATATGAAGTCCACACGAGAGGATATATTTTATCTTTATTATTGGGAACTTGCATTGTATTTCTATTTGTTAAAACTTTTCCACATGTAAACAATAAAATATAATTCATATAATTGCCCTGTTTTTTGTGTACGTAGTTGTTTTGAAGCGCATTTATGCTTTGTTTAGATAAGATAATCATACCTGAGCAGAAGTGCACTTTGTACCTTTTTAATGGCTTTCTTTCCGCCTTATTAGAGTATTGACTTATTACCCCTTGTGGCAGAGAGACATAAAAGTTTATGAACTTGCCTTTCTTCAGCTCTTTGTTAAACTTTGAATCGGGGCGATAACGACGCAGGGATCTTTGTGTAAGGGGTAGGTGTATATGATTTCTGTTTTACCTTGATTTATATTACCAGTACCGCGGCATGACCCATATTATGTGTAGGTATGCGATTGCACTTGAAAATCGGTAATCAGAGCTTCGTAAAAACAGAAGCAGTTTGGAACATTTGAAGAAAAAACTCTATTTGGGAATCCTGCATCTTACGAGATTATGCTGAAGGTTTATAATTTTGTGAATCATTTTAAGCTGTACAGCATTTTCAGTTATCAATATGCTCGTTTTCAGGAGATTATGATGTGATAAGTGGTTCAGGGCTCTTATATAAGCATCTCTCTCTCATCACGTCATTCATTCATTTTTTATCATGCCATGTCTATATAACACTTAATCCTTGATAGAGAAAATAACTGGTTGAAATGACCAATATGGAATTATTGTATCAGTTATTATGGTATACTTAATTATGATGAATTACGTATGCATATGTGTGACCGAGTGAATGCTTATCCCATAATTGTATCGCTCTTTTTATGCGGTTGGTTGCATTTATCTGTAAGTCGGTTTGATATGTATAAATGGAACTTGTAGCAGAATAAACATACTTAAATGACACGTTACAGAGCACCAATTTTGATAATAAATCATACACATTACGAATCTCTGTTTATTTTCTTGAAATAATTTCATTATTTATTGTTATCCTGAGGTCAGAAGGAAGTAGTGTTTATTTATCAACTTCGGACCTTCATCACAAATCCCGTTTAAAGGTTACATGATGTCATGATCACCTGTAGCATTGAATCATTATAAGCTAGAACAAACTTGACCAACTGCAACTGTTTACTTAATGTCAATAATTTCCCAAGCCTACTGTATCATTTTTAAGAATAAAATTCAATGAGTTTTTGCCAAAGAAGGCATTTATGCGTTTGCCATTCGGATTGCAATTATTTTCTAGGATTATGCTTACTGGTCAGTTATTTGTTATTAATATAATTAGGTATAGCATTTTAGACATGCTGACGGTAAAAACCGTATCTCGTGAGAAACCACAGCTGCAACTGTCACAAATTCATGCAAATAAACTCAACTGATTTGTTATTTGCATTATGTCAACTTGTTGAATTTTCAGCAAATTTAACATTTAGCTGCCACTGGATTATCTACCTAATCAATGATAAAATATTTTATCAGCTTCTATAGGGGAAATGTGCTTTGGTTCACCCGATGTCTCCTGTCGATGAAAATATGATTATTTTTGCTACAAATTCATGTTCTCAACAGTGATCATTATTCTTGGTAGGTGTACATGCACTTTAGCAAATCAGTTTTTTCCATAATTATTTTTTAAATTTCAAAATGATTAGGAATTTGTTCCCAATTGCCCTTCTCATTTCTTGTGCGGCAGCAAGTATCAGTAAGGCTTAATTTCAAATATAAATATAATTTACAATTTTCTAAGTAATTATCTCTTTGCTTATAAATAACTAAACTTAGTAAATTAATGGTAAAAACATGAATATCAAAATATTTTTAAGCACCAAAGTTGATTGGAAATGTGACTCAGGCCAAATTTAGTGACGCTCCTTGGATGGTCAGTCTACAGATAGAGGAAAATGATTACGCATTCTGTGGTGCTACTTTAATTAAATCTTCAGAGAAATCTACATCCCTTACCGACCCTACACAAACAGAATGTCATGGATGGGTTATTACTGCTGCTTCATGCCTGACTGGAGTCGTAGATCCAGTTGTTACTTTAAGGTATTTATTTAATGTTTTCCTTGGACATATGTTAAGTAATAAACAAATACATTTAATTTGCTAATTTAAAGTATTGAAACTTTCCCTTGCGTCAATTTAGAAATATCAAATTGAAAACGCCAGATGATACTGAAATTAGTCTTGATGTTGAGGAGTATTTCATCAACGATACAATTTCAAAGTAATGAAGTGATATTGTCATAAACAATTAGCTGATTTTTTAAATGTTATTATATGAGGTATATGTATATGTAATTCAATTAGGCAATTTTCAATAATTATCTATAATTTGTCCAATTCTAGTACCACAAAATATGGAAACGACCTTGCTCTCCTTTACGTTACATTTGCCTTACCTGCAGATGAAACTTGCTGTAACGTACCGGTTTTGAAATATGAATCGGAACATCCGATAAACCAGACGTTTTTTGGTAATCCTTGTAAACATTTCAGTATTTGGTTTAACATGCATTATAAATGTATTGCATGTAAAACCATCACTAATTAAGTCGTTTGATTTCTAATCTTATTCAGCTACAATGAATGCTTCAATATTCGGCTGGGGCTTAATTGCTGACGACGGGCCGTTGCAGAATGACCTGTACGCTACTCCATTGCCTCTTCACACAGACAAGGAGTGTTTTGATCAAATAGGTCATGACATTTACAATCCAAAAACTATGATCTGTGCTGGTGGATCGTTATACGGCCCGAATTCGGTTAATGGACATAAAATTTTAAATACTTTCTATAGGGGTTTTATCATATTTGCAATTGATGTGTTAATTAAGCAATATTATTTTCAGTATGATACTGGTGGTCCACTAGTTTGCCGGTACGAAATAGAGGCTGAACCAGGGAAAAAGACCCCGCATCAATACCTTTGTGGTGTAACATCCTACGGTCCCAGAAATGAGAACGGCGAACAAAGACTTCCGGCTATCTTCATGGACATTGCTAATTTTGCGGAATGGATTACTAACACAATAACAAAAAAGGAAGCTTCTCTGCCCGATAATGGAGCAACCTGAGCAAATCTAAAATGATATATAAAATAAATGTTTCTTTGTTAAAAAAAATAAGCAATATTCATAGCCGCATAACAGTATTTCAATGAAAGAATGCCAATTCTGTAAATCTCATTGATTCACTGTGGTCTTGATCCAGTTGACCTCCCTGGAATCTCTCCCTATACATGAAATATTTACTCTGCATTCATCATCCATCCCATACCTTTATATAAACTTCCCTACGCACGCATTCCGAACAAAATTGGATAAAGATTCATCTATTCCTATAATTCATAGCATAACAGATTCGATTCAACAACGAAACAACCACACAGTTTGTGTCTTTAATCCCCATGCATTCTAGCGTACATAGCTGAACAAGGTGTTTTCCTTTTTTTATCTAATCTCACTCACCCTCTCATCAAGTGCTAAAGATTTCGAGGAATGACACCTCATTCCACGGAATCTATAATGGAATTGACAGCCAACTATGATCCTTGTTAAAACGTACATCACGTATAGATAATGATAATAACAATAGAAGGCTCATGATCATTTATTATTTGTTATCGATAACAGGAAAAAACACATATACTCTTCATTATCTTACCTACTGCCATGTCTTGTGTGCACTACATGGTAGATAAATACATTTACACTCGAATGATATAAACCTTTTATACCTCAACCTAAGCCTTTGTTTGTTTTTGTTGATGGAAGCTCCTTCCCAGCTCAGAGATCAGTCAAAAGAAGAGCAACATTTTTCAATAATCCTTCCTCTTTTTCTGACACGATCCCCGAATATGTGTTGACTCACGCTATCCGTTTTTTAACGAGTGTGGATAGCAGATAGAGGGACAAGTCCTATACCCATGTATCATTTGTATTTCAGCATTACACTCTGTTCTGTTGTGTGTTTGTTGGTATTAATGGGCTACACAAATCTGACATACCTACCCCTAAAACCTTTGCACGACATGCTTTATTTATATTTATGTGTATTAAATACACAAGATAATACCCTCCGTACGTACGCCAGTAATCATCCTAATCATCTCCTCCTTTTGTAAAAATGTGTAGGCAGTGGGCTCAGCATATTTGAGAAAGGGAAAGAAAGATTTCAGGGAAAGATAAGATTCATCCCAATTTTGCTCCAAAGGGGAAACTGTGGACTAAAGAAGTTCAAGTATTTAGTATTGTGCATTCATCATGGCATAATAAGGGAAAGAGTCACTTGCGCCGAGCTGAGGAATTTTGACTGAAAAGGTTATGTCCTTATAGCGGGCGCTTGCTCCTTTTTTATAATTACCACCTGTAAAAGGATAACTAGCGTTAAAAGGGGAACAGAAATGTATTGTGTGGCAGATGTAAGTCTTTGTCAATCTTCTGTGGTGGTGGTATGCTTGGGGGAAAGGAAAAAGTAAAGAAAAATTCTATTTAAGATAGACATCTCATATATATTTTTCTCTTGGGTTGGTAATGAAATTCAATTGATTTTCTTCCTTGATTTTGAAATGGATAATAATAATAAAGCTTCAGAAATTGGATAGGTTCGTATAGTTTACTAGGATAGTTCTTAGCTGAGATTGGATGGCGAATGGGGATTGGACTATGATCATGATCTCACCCAAAATTTTATTACCTAAACTGGATTTATTTGGATGAAAAGTCAAAAGTTATTTCTTCCATTCTTCAAGAAAATGTGAAGATGGATGATGGCATTTTCGCTCTGTCATTTAAAGAATGTCAAGAGTATTTTTTACGGATGTTTTGATTCTACCCAAAACGAATCTAAAAAAATCTGGAGATTCCAATAAGAAGTGACGGTGCTTTCGGAAAATTGAGGAATAATTAGATTTCACTATCTGAATGTTTTGGTTAGAATTTTTAAGTTTGAGTGGGTGGATTTTTAAAAACCTTTTTCTGCAATTGTTTTAAATTTAAATGGCAGTTTGGCTTATTTCTCGTAATGAATATAAATCTGATGATTATAAATCAAATACATATATGTGGATGTATATATGAACTTGTATTAAAGCATGCAAAAGTTTATTTTACACTGGAAATTATTAATAACTGGATTTATTTCATTTCCTTTTCTCCAATTACAATAGCACCTATATTCAAGTATCGCCCACACATCTTACATTAAATACACGTTCTAAATGTTAATATATCTTTTTTGAGCGTTGAACCTTATAATTAAGTCACAATGAAATCATACACAACTAGCAATATGTATACATACATACTTACTTAAGAGTGTTCTGGAAAAAGGAAAGTAAAACATTTTGTTCCAAAAAGAGTTCTCCATAAAACACTTCATAATCCTCAAAATCAGCTTTCCCATTACAAGCATATCAAAGCATGACTCTATTCATTTCATTTGATGGCATTTTTCTTGACTGGAAATCTTGATGAAATCAACCCAAAAACCAGAACATTTAAGCATTCCACTTCTTTTGGGCAAACATGGTAATGGTCCTTAAAAAAGTGGAAGATTTACAACCAAAAGTAATACCATGTCCTTCCCATGATCCCATTATAATATCCCCTCCTCTTCTCTCGCACAGCAGTAAAATGTTAAAAAAAGGTCAGAAAGGTGAAAGCACATTTCTTTTTTGGAAGGTAGTAAAGCCAAGCTCCTCTTAACTAGCGAGTAATTATGTTGTGAGAATGAAAACATATGCACCCTGGTCGCTCATTACACCACTTGAGTTCTAAACACCGTCAGGACTCTCTCGTTGTATAACTTATCGCACTTTTATTCCCAACTTTATCTGTCATGTACCGATATAGTTGTGCCATACAGGTTTTCTCTCTCCTAATCTTCCTCTGCTGTGGTTATTGGTAATTGAGCCTTTAAAAAAGTGCTTTTCGACGGAACAAGAACGGATTTTTAAAATATAGTAATTCTCTCTCTCTCCTTGTTTTTTATATGGCCCTGATTACGAAACAGAGATGTAATTATGTGAAGTTGTTTTTAAGCCTATTTAACGCCTTTTCTCAACCCATAAAATGGCAAAAAAATCGTAAAATGGTAAAAGTCGAGTATTTACACTGGATCTGTTTGAGACTCACATAAAAAGATATATTTACTTTTTCTATCTACGTCTTATTCGTGGGATGGGATACCGTACTGAAGATGTAAGTTGGCTATCTAAAAAGGCTGAAAGAACATTACATTCTTTTCGTTAATTACTCCCCTTTGTCCGACGTAATAACTCTGGAGGCTTGAAAATTACGACATTTGGTATAGCACCAACAACAGTAATGTGACCTCTTATTATCCATTAAACATAGCTACACACTTGGACAATTATAGCCACATATACCGAGCTCCTTTTATGCTCAAGCAGAAAAATTCTTCATTGAGCTGTACTTTTCGCCCAATTGAGTTTTTACACAAGCGTTTTACACACATTTACGAGACTTTTCGATACTTAAATTTGGGTATGCTGAGTCGAGTGTAGAAAAAACCTGTGGAAAATGGGATGGGAGATGAAAACCCTGAAACCCTGATGAATGACTTATTTCTCATGAAGGGACATATTTGTTTTAAACAATTTCTACCACATTAGTCATTGGATGGTTAGAAAAAGTGTGTGAACTTAAATTGCCTGTGCGTTTTTATAGCTGGGAGTCACATTACCGATAGTGTTACACAGTTTCATATGATAATTGTGAGCAATGCGATTGTATGAACAGGGATCCATCCCTAACAACAGATTTGCTGACAGATACGGCACGACAATCGAACAACTGACTAAAGTAAGATATTACACATTGTCAACTTTGGTTAGTTTGGCTGGTTTTTTGGGCTGGGCATAAAAATTGTCGTCGTTATTATGTTGTTGTGACCAGCGGTGGTGGTATCGATTTGCTAAGGTTTTTTCTGAATAGATATACCAGTTTCCATCCCATCTTGTTTGCGCATGGGTATATGTTCAGCTCTGGTGCTGGTGCTCCTGCTCAGTTGTGCAGAGTTTGCAGAGCCTCTTGGATAAGTAGGAATTGAATGTAGGAAATTCGGTTGACTTGTGTTCTATTTGCTTTTATCTTGTTTTACATTTTTATGACTTGTACGACCCCAACATGGAAATCGAAATGAGCCCAAACACTTTGTTTATTGGGGACTGGATTTCCAATGGAAATAAATATAAAAATACGAAATGTAATCTCAGATCTTGTATTATGCACTCGGCCATTTGTCTAGCGAGTAGAGAGTGGCGTTTGGGCGATGATGCGCAACAGGCAAAATGGGGATAAGGCTGATTAAAATTGAGTTGTTTCATTTTAACTACCTTTTCATGCTTGATGTAGATTGCAATGGGGCTTAAAATGGGAATTTTGAGACTTTCCCAGTCACCTTTTTCAGAGCAGGGGAAATTCATGGAAGAAGCATGAACAACGAAATACAAAGTCTACAGTAGCATCTTATGCAACTATACAAAACCAAACTTTTTCTTTTTCAAGTGTATTTTTCCAAGAAGGAAAAAAAAGTTTAGAAGAATTTATACAGAACATATTTCATGCCAATTATTGTGATCATTTTAAGACTTTGATGGAGCATTGATAAATAACCGAGACACTTCATCTGACGAATAATACATATTGTTGTAAATTAGGTAGTGACAGGAGCAAATGTATTATTTATGGTTTGTAGAAGGGAAATGGTCTGAAGCTTTCCTTCATTTATCAACCTCCTGTTAGGTTTGTAGGTTGGATGCATCCCATCCCAATTGTTTTCATAGTATTATATAGTCACCTGTCTAAAAAATACCTTTTCTGAAAGAAAAACAAGTCTTTCAATGTCATGGCTCGCTCATATTTGGACCTGTTAGGCTCCAAATTATTTCATAAAAATGATTGATCGGTTGACACGCATTGTGAGTTGAATACGTAATCAGGGGGTTGGGGAAATCAACCTAGTTTTTTATGAAAACGATTACGTTATAAATAGCCAGTTTAAAGAGTGGAAATGTCAAATCATTTTAAATTTTGTTTGGACTGTCAGAAATGACAGAGCTTGTTCAATGTGACCTTTGCTGCCAATTTATCCGTAAAATGATCAAAAGTTATTCCATAATAAAAATGAAAAATGACGATCCAATTCCGTTATTAAATGATAATGCATCACACACAGCTTATGCATTCTTTGTGGTTGTTACTTTGTCAAAATACATTTTTTAACTGGGTCTATTTGGACAATTTGGAGCTCAAATTTGGTGTCATTGCAGTGAATTGCATGCAACAGAAATATTTCGATTTGAAATAAGCAGTAACAGGAAGGATGGATGGTTCATCATGACACGTTTGATTAGATCATCATCATAATGACCACCACCACAATAAACATGCACACATCATGTTCAGCTTTCCATTCCATCAGCTCCAACAAAGTTTTAAATTAGGTTTGACTATTCTCATGATGTTGATACATCACTTGTGTGCATGTCAAACACATGTACTTTTCTCGGCAAAACAAACGAGCTGAAATAAATGGAGCAAATTAAATGATACAGACTTGAGGCAATATATTTACCTATTTTGGGGACGAAGGCTGAAGGAGATTCCTTCGGGACTGAAATTCTAAACTTCCAATTTCAATTTATTTGTCATTTTCTCCTCGCTCCTCTGCCCTATTTTTATAAAAGGGTGACACGTAATCATAAAACCGCATAGGGAAGACGAAAAAGTCATCAAATCAACATGGGAAACGAGTATAAGATCATTTCATCAGTGACTGAGAGCTCAGAAAAAAATGTCATTCATGTTAACAAGACGTTAGTCATCTTTCTCTATTATTATTATCATCCCTGTTTGTTTATTGCTTACCTTAAGGTTACCTTCAATAATGAGCTAACGAACCATGCCATGTCATGTGGTAACTTTTTGCCCTGCTGCTGCCACATATAGATTACACCTTACCGCATGATGGGCTCGTATAAACTACCCTTTTCCCTCTTGTCCTTTTCTAGGAAAAAGTGGTTCTTACGTTATATTGGGGATGATAAGGGACCCTTTGTCATTTTTAGTATCTTCTTACCTATTTAAGCCTAAGTTGTTTGGTGTGCCCTTGCTAAGGCTATTTATTAACGTTATTACCTGCTCGTTACAAAGTTTAACAATAATAGGGATAATAAACTCAAGTGATTTTAACAATTGGAAATAGATGAAGTTAAGGAGGGGGATGAACTACCTTTTCCACTTGACTTTGCGCGAGGTATTGTAATGCTGAGAAGAAGAAAAAAATCATTTCTTTGAAGACGTAAACTCCTCTCGATGGCATCGTAAAGCCTACATAAGATTAGGTACGCACTGGCTGCACAACAGCGTAATTTTTCTATATTACTTTTACAATGTAAACACTTTTAGAGCTACATTTCAGCAGATGAAGTCACTCTCAAAGATTTTATGCGTTGAAGAAAGACATCATAACCATTTTTGAGAAGTGGTTCATAGCTCTTTTATGCCATTGTCATTGTTCCCCATATAATATTATATTATGAAACGGTTGCGAGCTGGGGTACTATTACACTATAATGATAATAAATATAGCAAAATAGTAATCGTAATGATGATGACGATCCCCATACAAAAAGGCATCCCTGTCCCCTATTATTCGTTGAAGTTTTCAGGTTTACAAGAAAAACATCTTGATATGTGGTCCCGGTAAGTTGACATATGTGGGAAGGAATTTTGTGGGAAACCTTTACCTTCAGAATATTATTTCCTTTGTGACAAGTTATTGTTACAACTTGTTCAGGAGGAGAGAGGATATATTTTTTCCACTTAAAATAAAAGTAATATTTTGAGCTTTTACGGGTGACAGGTGATGGCTAGTAAAAGTCACTTGAAGGATTAGATATAGTTATGCTGACTGGGAAGTAGTAAAAGGAAGTTGAACGCTGTTCTCGCAAGACGAGAGGAAGCTATCGGTATCATATCATCCAAGATAAGATAGTTGCAGTGGCAGTGAAATCATAAAGTAATCATATGGAATAATTTCTGTAAATGTATATTAATTGGTTTATGGTCATGCTCGTTGGGATTTATGCAATGCAGCGCAGAGCAATGATCTAGAACGACTTGTCCATGTTGACAAGTAGTGTGACACGATAATAGAGATAGAGAGGGGAGCTCTAGAGAAGGAACAGAGAAGAAGCGGCTCCTTTCCTGGGGTTTGAGCTAAAAGAACTACTTGATATGAGAATTGAGAATTCCCACAGCTTTACCGCACACTACTACTAACTCCATTCACCCTCTTGACATCAGACACTAAATGGATTTGTGTATTGAAGCTTCTATTATTTTTCACTTTCCATGCGTTTTGCCGTAGTGGATTGGGATGATGAAATTGGAATCGGTCTGGTTTTTGTATATATCAAGTGGTTTGTTTATGATTTATAAGTAGTATAAGGGTTAGTGAATTGTAAGGGTATGGTTATTTATTGTGGTTACGGCTTATGTAAAGGAGTAGTTCATTTCTTGGCTTACTTTTTGATAGTGATTATGAAAGGACTAAAGGCGGACACAAGATATAAATAATATGCCGCCTCTATTCATACGATTAGTTAAGCTAATGTTTATGAATATGATGATTCGTCATGGGGGTGGCCGTGCGGCACTTTTGATAATGAAAATCACTTATGTCAACAACGGTCGACTCTTCCGCTCTAGTGCACTGATATTATAGACGATCGATGGGGATAATACTAAAGTATGCCATGCTTTTAGGTGGGTTGTTGAGTTACTCATGAAAATAAGGAATTCTATAATTATATTATGGCGAGGGTAACATGCCATCATTTTTTCAAAAGAAGACAAAATAGATATATAGCCTTTCCTTAACGTGCATGACTCTATGGTTTAAATTAATTATACTAATCTTTTGTAAATATTGATTAAAAGATAAATGTGCATTCTTTATTTTTGGCTTCATGAGAAAAATATACGTAGAACAATACACATGTTTAATACATACGTATCTGAAAAAAAAATCAGACGATTCATAATTAAGTGGCGGACCATTCTAAAACTTCAATAGCGCTTTACACTTTTGATATTCACGTTTGTTTGTTCGGCCATACGATAGAAGAATAGTTTATAGAACTCATCGAAATGCTCATGGGCAAATGTGCGAAAGCTCTGAATCCCATTCAAGGCACTCTGGTGACTGAAATTATAAATTGGAAAAGTTAATTAACTTTTGGAAACTTTTTTCAACTTTGAATCTAATACGACTTTGCGACTTTCTTAGTTTCTTACCAATCGTAAAAATGGCGAACTTGGTTCTTCACCTCCCCCGCCGAGTCGTACATGAACGTGGCTTTCGCAACTTGCCAGAAGTTCTCCAGTGACATGGATTGGAGCATCGCTTCATAGCACTTGTTCTTCAGATGGATGACATGGTACTTCTCCGCAGCGTAAATTAATGTACAAATGCGGTCCATATTGAGCCAATCAAATTGCATGGAATCCCCCATGTATAGATAATCCAGCAAGGCAGTCATAGTTTCGCCAGAAATGTCGGCCACCTCAATTTCCATCGTTTCCCTCTCTTTTGTTTCCATCAGGCTATCAAGCATGCTCATGAATACGCTGCTGCGACCTACCATAAGCAAAAGTCGATTTATGAATATAAAATGTTAATCAACTTCCAATCAAATGGAAAAATTAATTAAGAATTTAACATTTCATACTCGACAAAATAAACTTGTGCGCCTTAATTGACGTTTCTCCAGCACATTTAAAGATAACATTTCCAGACTGCTCCCTACTAGTCCAGAGATTATCCAAAGAGCCAAGTAAACATGTAAGATTTTCAGGTGGATTTTCCAATCGTATTCGCTTTGCTGGAGGGTTGTCGGGATCACCTGGAGTAGGCGGAGAGATTCTCAGAGTCGGGCACGGCTCTGTATAAATATTCATGCGAACTCGAAAGCGGAGAATGCCACCAATCAAATATTCATCTTTTTTAGACTGTAGCTCCGACTTTGTTCCTAAAGACATCTCATGCCTTGTTCCCTCTTGGAACAGCTTTGGCTCGACTGAACCTATAGATATTGACGGAAAGAAAGTTAACGAAGAGAAGTATCGCAATTTTCTATTTTATATAACGAATTGATTAAAAGTTAAATACGTACAAACATCGCCGCTGCGTTTTAATACAGATCCATATTCATCGACGATTTCATACGCCACCCTAGCAAACAACGGAACAACTGGTGTAGCATCACGGTTGTAAAGTCTATGGCAAACCAAGACAAGTTCCGCTTCCATCTCGCTATTTTTATTCCGTGGTTTGTTATACTGAAGCTCAAGTTGCCTAAAGAAAGTAAAATCGATTGATCGAAGATACATAAATTGCACACTTCTTTTTTTCTGAAGAAATGTATCATATATCTTTTGTGTAATGTACCATTCTGTAGGTTTGCCAATCTCTTGTCCGCGAATAAAAGTGGATGAATGAATCTGCAGAAAATCCAAAATTGAGATGCTTGTGTCTCGATCGGGTTCGGTCTTTGGGTTCACGACCAGTTTCTCAGGTATGATACGGGCTGGAAACGTATGATCAAGAATCTCCCAAACGAATGCAGACCTCTCGCAAGCAGTCTGTGAGAATTGGGTCATGTAAGTTTTTGAATGAGTGTTAAAGGAAATATCTACGTATCACACGTTTACATGATACTGCAATGTTTAGAAATCAAAATGTACAATAACCTCCGATAATAGCGGTTGTAACGGTGCCAGAACTTTTGCTGAAGATGACGGGGTAGGAGGCGGCACGGGAGGATCCATTGAAACACTTATTTTAAAACCGAAATAAACTATCTGCGAGAAAAGGGGAAAACTGCTAATCAATATTAAGGCAAAATTGTATTGAGCTAGTTTATTTCACGTAGGATTATAAAAAATCTCAACAATTTTACTTCAGGATCATCTACCAAATGGAACAGGAAGAAAGTCATACGAGCAGTCGTTTTTTTTCATCAATTTCTTTTTCTTTAGGATTCTCCGTTTAAAAAACAAACACTCCGCAGCAAGTCCTCATTGTTCTCCTTGGCAACCAAAAAAAAGTCTCATTCTCCAAGTCGCCTAGCAGGTGAGATTCAGTGAGTGGTAAACCATAAAGTACCCCGAAAGTGATTTGTAGTCACGCCAGTCACGGTCTTCATCAACTTCATCGCAGCTTCCCGCCAAGCCTCGGATCATTATTCATCATCAAATCACTCCTAACAAGACAAGCCTTAAAAATACATACTTTCAAAAAGGCAATGTCCAAAAATATTCAGAGTTTCCAGCAAGCATTTTTTAACTTCAAGTGTTTCTGGCATGTAATGTAGCATCATCATCAAATCATTTAAAGATAATGCTTTTTTGTTTAAATGATCGATTAAGGACACCATGAAGCGTCATTCATGAATGATGAGAGGGGAAAAAATCGATGATACTGATGAGCTATAGGCTCACCTTATTGACCCAGTCTTTGTATTTTATTCCCCCTATCCATAATACGAAAATCTTTTGCAGTGGATGATATACGAATGGATTCTTTAAGCTAGGCTGTCTGAAGTGTCAAAACTCTGTAGGACGCAAGGAGCTTTCTGAATGAGCGTATCTAATTTTAATTTAAAATGTAATTCTCTATTACATAAATAAGCTGTTTCATGCTAAGGTGTCTTGTCGTGAGTGTAGCTTTCAGAAACTATGCATAACGCTATGAGATCGTTAGCTACCTAATAAAGTAAACATCTAAATTCAAAGATGCAGAAAGAATTTTCAACATAACTGCTTTTCTATCTTGAGTCTAACTCCATTTCAAGTTGCATTATATAGTTATTTTCTTTCGCTCGTGTAATTGACTCCCCCTTATAACTTTCTATACACGCGTGTTACAAAACAAATGTGAAACAACAGGATACAAACAAATGTGCTTCCTACGATAAGGCTTCCCTCCTCCCCTGCCGAGATTTTGGAGGCATAGAGCTGGAAGGTAGAAAATACAAAATATGCGTTTATGGATGATGTGGTTACGTTTGCTGAACGAATGTATTACAAATAATTTTATACTGAGTGGTAGCAAGTATTGTAAGAAATTGATTGATTGAGATTGAAATAGCTTAGCTGGAATGAAAAAATGAGTAAAGTCCAGAATAAGAGGGAACAAAAGGCATATGTCCTTTGTCTTTTTCAGATAGATAAAAGCATTATTTCAGGATTTGTAAGCTTTTTCATTACCTAGTGCTGCACAATTAGCATTTATAATGACCGTCACCTTTTTTA
This sequence comes from Lepidocyrtus paradoxus, assembly GCA_034696885.1. Classification (NCBI taxonomy): domain Eukaryota; kingdom Metazoa; phylum Arthropoda; class Collembola; order Entomobryomorpha; family Entomobryidae; genus Lepidocyrtus; species Lepidocyrtus paradoxus. The sequence continues at coordinate 15,160 of JAQGAH010000534.1, read as the reverse complement.
AACATCTCTTTACTAGCTGGGATATTTCAATTACTTTAAACGGTCGCTTCAATTCATCTGAAGTGATGAAGGCAGAGTTATTAGAAAGTAGAACAAGGTTAGATGTTGTTATATTGTAGGTCTAACAAGGTGCTTCTCTTAAATAATGTTAGATTTATCAATAGTAAATGGAAAGATAAAGCATAAACGACTACATTATACCATTTACCAGGTCAAATATTTCTCTGCAAATTAATGCAGCTCGTGAATTTTACTCTTTACATTTGCATTTTACGATTCAATCCTATTTCAAGAATGAATGAAAAATGGAAAGCAGCTGCCAATATCCTTTTGGCAGATTTTAATTGGAGTTGATTCACAAGTGATTGATTTGTACGATGAAAATAATTGCTTTAATTAATTGTGCCGTACCCACTTGACTCAGTATTACTCTGTTACTTATCATTCATTAGATTATTTCTACATTGGCATTATTATCCTGACTTTGCTTTCGCAGTTGACCTACCCGTCAAATAAAAATGATTCATAAAGTGAAAAATATCTTTCCGTAAAGGCCTAATGAATTGGGATGGGGAAACTGCTTCTTCCTCAGTAAGTACGGGGTAATTGAAATACATGATCCACTTCACGCATGCCCTACCCAGCCCAGTGCTCAAGTAAGCAGAGGTTTCCCTGATAATCCTCCTTTTCAACTTGAGGACGTCGTTATGCTTGGGATATGAGTTCCAATAAGTGATTTAAGATAAGGATAAATGTTTCATCAAAGAACCTTCTGTGTGACATCTTCTGTTATATTGACAAATCTTACAACATTAATAAAAATACTTAATTATAATTTTCTTAATGAACTTCTTCACGGGTCAGTCGTCGTTAACCCCTTTTAAAAATATTAATAATTTAATTAATGATAACACATAATATGGAATATAGCGCATCGCAAAAAAAACATCATCTTCCACTTGAAGCATATTTTTTTGAGTTGATTTGATTGATCCCTTTATCAAAGTCCGTATCATAAGCTATGTTTAATGTTGTAAAAATTTATTTTTCCACCACTTTATGTTCTAATTACAAGTTTCCTTTTTCGTTCAGTTAGGTTAAGCTTAAGTGGTTCATCATCAGTTCTGGGATGAGATGACTATGTGACCAGGAGAAGTCAACCGTGACCTTTTCCGTCACATTAGACCCTCGTGATTAAGTAATAAATGAATAATAAATAAAATTTTAATTCATATTTAAAACAGTCCATTAAAATTATCCGCAGATCAGAGATCACGGGACAACAGAGTTTCTGCTGAACTGTGTTTATGAGTAATTTCTCATGTTTTCTATCATCATAGTTATCTCAGCTTGACAGTGACGAGGAGGCTGCAGTGAAAAGATGCTCTGGAGATGAGCAGAGCATATTACATCCTTCACTTCAGCGATTATTTTTTAATGCTTTTTTGAACGAGTTGTTATGATCCGAGCATTGAAGTCTTTTACATGGATAAACGATCATAAATCACACGCAAATCAAAGAATGTTTCATCATTCCTAAATTTAGATTAGGAAATGTGTGGCTTTTCTCAATCTATCTTGGGTTAATGGGAAATGAATGATGTCATGTCAGAGCTGATAACCAAGCGTTACGCATACGTTTTCAGTTTTGACCTGATTTTGAGAACATGAGTTTGATAAAGAAAAGGATAAACGACTCAACTTGCAACGTATTTTGAGAAGAGAAGAAAATGATCTCAGCTCCGCAATTAATGGTTATCGTTAAGTCATAAGTTATTTTTATCCAGGAACATTAATTAACACAAAATTTACTTGGTATATCGTCATCATCAGATTGCTCCGTTTTGCAATTTAAATACTCTTTTGGGCCCAAATTTCATTTTGTAGTCAATCCAATCACGTCCTTCCAAGAAGGAAAATTGGATGGGTTTCTGAATTAATGCCTTTAATACAATTACTCGTTGACTAAATCATGCACAATACATTTCATACAACCTTGCAACCATCACCTTTCGTGAGAAAGCAAAATTCGCATGCGAAAAAAAACAATGCAATAAGCAAACTATTTCCGCATCCCAACCCATGCAATGAAACGTCCACGACTGCAGATCTATCTACATGGCCTCAAATTTGAATACGTGATAATGTATTCCTGGCCGTTTTTCAAGTCATTTAAAACTGTCCTCTACTTAATTATAATGCCCCCATGTTCTCTGCGCAGTTTTTTGATCATTTATTTTAATTCGTCACAGATGACAGTTATCAAGTCGTATATTGCAACACTCGTATTTCTACTCTTGTCACTCAACCAGAGAAAATACATTAATCCAACTGAACCAGCTAGCTGTCTCATCATTAGAACGGTTCTAAAAGGCCAACATAATCTCGACAACCATTCAATTAAACATTTATTGCAAACGGTTGCAATAAAATGGCAGTCACATGATCTCCTATAAAAACTTCTCCAACAACACATTATTACGCAGATCTCCTCCACCTATAAAAAAAATCTGCATAGTAATTACATTATGAATCTGCTTATTAACTCTTGGCAGAAATGTGTTTTGGATCGCCATCATGTTCTCGTTGATGATCATCGTTATTACCAGCAGCACTGTCAACATTTACCATTTTATTATTTTCCCCATCAAGCTCACATTCTCCCCCTTTCGTCCCCTCCTCCACATAACAAATTCACAAAAATTACGAACCAGTTAATTAAAATTCAATATCAGACTTTTCCTATCTAACGGGCCAAACTGTGGCTTCAATATAGCCATGGCTGAATTTGAATGCTGGTGCTGTTGGCAAGTGCTTCTTATGAAGCTTCTCTGTTCTGGTTGTAGCGAAACGAAAACATCTTTAACTTTTAATGACAGCTTTTTAGATGATGAGCCATGCAACAAATGCTGCTTTAGCTGACTCCTAACATGAAATTAAACGTCTGCAGAAAAGATTTTTTTCTCGTTGGAGGAGGATGATCTTTGGTGAGCCCTGAAGGGTTCACTGTCATAAAATGTATACAGCCTACTAATTACGAGGAAAACAGTTCAATACGATGGTAATAGCGGAGACCATTACCTCTAGTCCAATTTATGTAATAATGATGGTGAGTGAACGTTAATGCATCTTAAATAGCAGCCATTACTACCACTTTTGTATGCAAGATCTGGGGAAGGTTGTCAATATAGCTATGACATCGACATGTAGATGAGCGTGTGCAGTTGAAGTACACTGAACAAAGTTCATACAAGATAAGTTCATAATTCGGGTTTGAAAAACAAATTTAGTTAATGCATACTTTGAAAAAGTCGTGCATCGTGTCTACAAGTGCTTTAACTTAACGCCACTACAGAAACAATAAATGTATCAATACAGTTAATTAGAAAAGATGAACTGAAGTTTTTGTATGGCCTAAAATTGCTAATTGAGTAACATCACATAGAATTAATCAGGTCGAAATCAAAATTGGGAATAAAAAAAGTAGTTATTTTATCGTATGGCCAAAATCGTCTGGACTTGTGTCGTTATGAACTTTTGCATTTTGTTTTTTAACCTGACATCATAGATGAGGCATTAAGAACAATGCAGAGATGAACGTACCTAAACTATAATGCAGACCGTTCAGTCAAGTACAAACACTTTTTTTTACCTTAGCTGTGCTGTCTCCTGTCATCTCGAATCGCTTCGCAGATCTCCTATCCCCAAAAAACCTTATGCTAATTATAATTTTTAATCCTTTAATTATTGAAGCATCCATACATGAAAATAATCTGAGAGGGACAAATTGTGTGCTCTACACACAGGCAAGTGCATTTAAAAAGATACGCTCAAAATGGACTATTTATCAGCCCACCAGCCCATACAAATGTATAAAGATAGTTTTGCACATGTACGAGTCTGCTGCTGTGGGCGTCGATACACAATGAAATTCAATGATGGATACGAAAATATTGCTAATTCTATCTACTCTGTAGATTTAATTATGTCACTGGGGATTGAACAGCCATCGGCAAGGAGTCCAGCGTACGTTAAGATTACCGTGATAATTAGCCACATTCGCTGCCACAAATTACTGAATACTTTCTCTTTACATCTTATAATTACAATTAAGTAGTGGAACATAGTAGTAAAGTATGTAGCTATCTTATGCTTAATAAGGGTTATTTTGTCTTCCTTGTAAAGGTTGAAAATAATTATTATTGTAGACTATCAATTCAGCTCTGAATTCTAAGTGTGTAATTATAATAAATATAAATATTATCGTTTTATAGCCTTCTGCATCAAGTAGCGTTTTTATGTTCCTCGCAAAGCATGCCTACAATCAGATGCTGATTGAAAGAAATATGCATCTTTATGCAATATTAGTAATATTTACAGAGCCCATCAGCCTTCTTGATGTTTAGCAGAAAAAAAATTGAAAGGTGGATCATGTAAGATCATTTGACGTTTACCAAGAACAGCTTTTAATGTATATTTTAACTGGTTTTTAGTGATTCTGCTCTGCTCTTCTGGACCTGTAAGGAAAACGCCAGATGGACGGGTTAAGCTAGATGCAGCGTATTAGCGGGGCCGATATGTGAATGAAGAAAAACCGGATTATTGCTAAACGGACTGAACATCAACTACATCATGTAAATTGTAATGGGATTCATTATTATCATTGTTATTACCATTTATTATTGACCAAGAGCGCAAACAATTATTGCAGTTTAGAATTCGCTCCCCTTCTCCAAAGATGCAAATCTCCTCTACTGGATCAAAATGGAGCAGGCATAAAATATATGGCAATTATGAATAGCATGTATCCTGTTTGTATTCTTATCTGCTTTCCTGTGCCATAGCTGTAAAGATAAGAATCATCTTGCGAATAGGAACAGCACCCTCTTCATTTCGGACAGGGATATGCATGCCTTTCCACTTTTATTATAATCCCATTAAAAGAACATAAATTTGTAAATGATTTTGATAGTCTACCAGTTTGGGCCAGTCAGTCTTTGAGTGAAAGGAAGGCTGAAGCAGAGGCAATGGGTATAGCGCTATCCTGCTTTTCTCACCTAACCAGAAACACGCATTCTTCCTTCACATATTTTTGACATGATGTTATTTCATGCATTCCCCTCTTATATTATATTTCAACAAGGTGGCAAATTCTCTTTTATAAAGGAAACTTATAGAATATTTTACTACCTATTCACAGTCACCCGGGCAAACTAGCTACCAAGCTCCCTCACCATCATCATTATCATAGCTAAACTTGAACTTTGTGGTAGTGAAGAAAAGTTAAAATAAAACAAAAAAAGAGTGAGAAGAGATGAGGAGCATAAAGTCACCTTAAATTTCCACTCATCATCATACCTCATTCTTTTCTCGAAAGGAAGCTCAATTACATTAGATTAATTTACGCACATTTACATTTCATTACTCATTACATGCCAACCTGCCAACGAGAGCGACTGGCCGCGGGTTTGGCAGGGCAAGTAAACATCTTCTCATGTCAACTGAATTGTATTGAACTTGTTAAGAAAAAAGGGATCAGTGCTGCATAGCTCCTTCTTTAGCTCAGCCATATTTTTTCTTTATGAAAATGGCAATCATGGGAAATATCAGTTAAATTTTTCTAATTGCTTGTTACAATCTGCAACATACATGAAATATGTTAATCTGCTTAGATGTCTGGCTATAAAATCAATCTAATATTCTTATCGTCGCAATAATTTACCATGCTCACACGTCATCTTCATCAGTCAGAAAAATGCGGAGACTGATCACAGTCAAGTCATCCATCTGAATTATCTGAAAAGTCATGAATATGTAAATCACATATCATCGCAGTATAAAGTGAAAATATGCTCATATTTGCCATCATCATTAAGTCGTGTGAAGACTTGCACAGTTCTCCATCCATATTCAACACATTATTCTTCCCCTTTTGGCACAAATACTTTTTGGTGTGCGGTCCGCTGCGCCTGGGTCGGTACTCGGTAGTTTTTTCCCCATATGTGAGGCGTAATACGTCACTGCCATACCCATTGTGATTGTCAAACTTGAGTTTTCTCTCTGAACCAACGAGCGCAGAGGATACAGCGAGCAGTCAGTCATTTACACCGACGATGAATGAGACATCCATTATAGTTGTAAGAGATTTTTTCAGCTGAAACTTTAATTCAGCTCAATTTTCAAGGTGGGTATATGCCTATGAGTGTTGATTATAAGATGCGGTTTTATATGGCATAATGCAAAAGTATTAAAATAAAGGGAAATACCAATCCCACTTCATTTCCATTCATTTATATCATTATTGTCTAGCTCGCACAAGGCACAATCATATCAACATCATGGGCATGTTCATTTCATTTTATTGCTCCCAAAGGCAGTTTTCCACTCTTTAAAAAAGTCATGGGCAGCCCATGCGTCCTGCCAACCCTAAACAAAAAATCCTCATGTTATTAATAAAATTATTATCGAATTCAATCACAACAAATGAAGACGAATAATATTGTATTACATTTATATTATTAGTAAAAGATTGCTAGTTGGCCACTTTTAGCATTTTTGCGTGAGCTGATAGGTGCAGTTGGAGTCATTTGTAATCACAGTGTTTGTGTGCAGAGGCAATAAAGTAAGATTGCCAGCAAACAAGGGTAATAATTCCATCAAGGGGAGGGAGCAGCACAAAAAAGAAGAGAGACGAGTCAAACGGATGTCAAAAGTAATAGGGAATAAAGTGTGGAATCCCGTGACGACGTTGGCATTCATTGGCGTATCCTTTTGCTGGCATTATAAGCAGCGTTGTTTCTCTCAGAGTAATATATAAATCTATGAACAGTGGAGCCACAACAGGCAGTAACAAGACATGTGCTCCTCGGTCTATGTATATGATATGGAATACAATCATAATAAAAGTTGTAATAGGAAATGAATGAATAATGATTTCCATGAAGTATTTATTACCAGAGGGAAGTTTTTTACCCTACGATAGAGTTGTAGTTGTTTGCGGTCGGAGTATGGTGGCCAATATGAATTTGGTCAGGAATCGACAAATTTATAATTTTGAACTTTTATGGAAGTTTTGATAAATCCATAATTGCTAGAGTAAAAACCAATAGTATTTATCGATTGTCGAAAATTCGACAACGCAATCCTCATAAATGCGAATTGTATCAAAGTGCTTTTTTCTTCTTCACTCATCATCAGCTCTTCACGGAATCACAATACAGAACAGAATGAAATTATCTGGAAATTAAATGAAAGTCAAAAGCTGGACTAGAGCAGAGAGCTAATTACACCTGTAAAATGGGACGGTGGGTTTTTTTATTGTCCAAAAGCTTCTCATTACAAAATGATATACCCCATAAATCTCAAAAATTGTAGCATGTACGAAATTACAGTCTTTAAAAGCAAGAAGGTGTGCACTTTTCAACTGAAAGCGCTATTCTTTTCCTGTTCCAATTTCGCTTGAACTGGGTAACAATTGGCTTGTAATTATTAGTTAAACATTTATTTAAGGTGTAATTTATATTCACCATAATTCAACTTAAATATAAAAATTTCTGAGAGTTGGCCAGAGGTACCTTAATTTGTAAATAATGTGAACCGGGTTTCTGCTGGGAAACCGGTTTTAATAAGGTGTACATAGGAACTAAGAAAGAATGGAAGTGAAACTTAGAAAAAATAGTTACTAGTTGTATATGCTCTCGCGAAGATTGTGAAACATTTACATTGAATCCCAACAATATGTCTACCAAATCATCATCGACAATATAACGTGACTTCCTTCGTCTCTGGACTTGTCGCGTCACAGCGCGGCGATGACTGTAATAGTGATAGCGATGACGAACAGCATGACTGATCCCACCAGAATGAAAGGTCAGCACATGGACTTAGATAGCAACTCAAATAAAATTCATAAATTACTTATTTTCATTTTTCTCGATTTTCTCTGCAAAATATTTTGTAGTCTGAAAATAAACGGTGACATTCATTTTGAAAAGACTCAATTGTGTTTTCTAATAATTGGTTCATTCCTTCATGATCAACCTGATTTCCATCATCCTTCACAGGAAAGGAGCTCTCTTCATTCTGTTTCTGACAGATGACAAGAGCAAGCAATTTGTTACGTGATGACATCTACATAATATGACATTGATTTGAATTTACTAGGTCAACTGTATCTTATTATGTGCTCACATAGTATATGTCGCTATATTATTAAATATTTATGTATAAATGCAATCGTCAATTTTGTCATAGTCAAGATACGCATTACGTAGGATGGGGGAGTTGTATCTTACCTATATGACGATGACGTTCATGACTTCATTTATAATGACATGGAAAAATGAGATCTCATGATAATAAGATCACGATTGTTCTTTATTATGAAAACAAAACGATTTAGATCAGAGATCATGCAATTTTACAATCACACCAACAATCTTTCCGTTATTGGTCTGTGACGTTGGAATAATATGACAGTTGATAATATAATGCATTTTTACTATCACGGTCGTTTGATGATGCTCCATGAAATTCTAAAACAGAATTTACCATTAGTTTTAGCAGAACTGAGTGGACTTGTACAAGGCATCTTGCATTCGTATAGCCTGAGGTAAAAATTGAATGTTTTGCCTGTGCATTTTATAACGCTACTAGACTTATTTTTGTAATATGTAATTGTATTAAGTTACAGGTTCTTGTAAAAAGTGTTAGTTTTCAGAAACTAAAGCAGGTAATTAGGTTAATGCAGGACTTGTCGTGGCTTTTCACACTACTTCGGTGACGGGGTTGCTAAATCCAAGAGAATAGATATACATAGGTTGATTAAAATGGCTTAAGGGTTGATAAAAAATCTTTGAACATTACTATGTCAAACACTGGTCCATTTTAAAATAAAAGTAACCATCTCCATCAGTCACTGACTGTCTGATGGTAAATATTTAGAAATGTGAAAAGAGGAACAAGAAAGTTGAAATGTTATTTTCTCTCTTCGAATTTGTTCTCTAAAATCCAAATATTTCATCTATTTATTTATTACCATCATTATTATCACCGTACTCGCCTGAAATTATAATTATTCCTATCAATCTATTCCACTTGACATGTTGACTGACACTGGCATCTGCTTTTTTTATCCGGAGGCAGGAGCCACAGCGAGCCAAGCGAAAAGCAATCAAATCACAACCAAAGATAAAATATGAAATGAAGATGGACATTTTACCATACATTTATATTCATATTATGATCTCCAACTGACCAAAGGGAAAAGACACGGGTTATCTGTTAAAACTAACTTTGTACCCATCAACTCATCCTCAAGCCGCCACAGTAATAACCGAGAGTGCAGCCATCATCGTTCACAGTTTAATACCATTATGATTATCTAGTTACATCCCCTCCACATTACAAGAGACAAAAAACCGTCATCATAAAAAAGTAATCAGTCAGCCAGTCAACTAAATAAGTAAAGAAACAAGTCATCATTATAATAATCATCATGTTATTATACAGACTGTCCACAACAGCGCAAAACAAAGTGGATAAATGCAGAATGGATGATATCACAACTCGCTAATCGCGAAATCTATGCTTTTCCTGAACAATGAAGGTATTTTTTTCTCCCCTCTCAGAAGAACCGTCAGCAGACCAGTCATTGAATGCATATCCGTAATATTAGTATCTCATTAGATTAGTATGCAGAGGCACATGCTCACATGTACTATTTACTCTCTCGATGCACATTAAAAATTAAACAGACAGGTAATAAACATTTTTCTTTCATATTCTATTATCTATTAACATATTTGATTTTTTTCGGCTAAAAAATCCTACCAAGGAAAGAAGAAGTACCGCAAGAGTGGGGGGAGAACACTGCGTCGGTGTGTATTACACATGCGGATCCCATCCGTATTTAATTTCTGACAAGAGTTTTTCGCAGGCTGGACATGTGCTTATTTTTTCCCTATAAAATACTGTAATTAGTGAGCGATGCGCATCAAATTAAAAGTTGATGTGTTTCAAGATAAGGATCGCGAGGAACGGACGGCAGCTTTTTAGCCCACGCATATTAACTAGAGTCTAGAAAATTCCTGGTTGTTTCTCCTCAGATTTTTTTTATACCTCCTAATTTATGCTCTTCTTATTACGTGGCAATTGTCCTTTGGCGATTTTTGCGTGCTCGAGCGTACTACACTGTAGTAAAATTGACTAGCGTAATAATAACCATTAGCGTTCACCATTATATGATGATGATGGAGCTTCCTCTATTTTTTAATTGTATTAGAGCATCCGAGAAGTTGCTTTCGTTCATGTTTTTTTTGCACAAGAAAATAATTTTATACTGGGGATGGATGGATGGATGTGATGGGCTTAGTGCTCCTTTGAAGTCTCTATATAGTTGGGTTGGACAGGAATTTGTTTTAACACCGACTTAAATTCAGGCCATGCCACATCAAGCAATTAATGAGCCTCGTCCCATCCCCTCTTTCCCTTACATAGTCTTCCTCCCAACACATTTTTGATGATTTTTTTTTTCAGAAAAATGGCTAAAGAGAGGAATTAAAAAGTATGTTGTAAGATGCTCATTTAAAAGCAGTAATAAATTGCAAAGTCCACGCTACTAATTTTTTGCCGAGGTGGAGTAATCCTCCTCCTTGATCCTGTTCCTGTGGATGGCTATGGTTGTGTGCTAAAAATAAGATATGGATTCACGTACAGCTAATAAGAACGTGATGCTTTTAAGTGGATCTGGTAATAATAGAGTTTGGAGGAAAGGCAACACTTGATAATCTATAGTGGTGTGCTGACTTGATTCCTCTTTTCTTGACAGCTACGATTACGAGCCTCCTGACTTTTCACCTGAGCTCAGCTCAAAATTAATAATTCTCTTTCAATAGGCTCGGCTAAATTACTTTCGGAATTAAGTGCAGTCATTATGTTTATGTAAGCTCTTAATGCTCTCCCTGAACACAGTTCCAAGTGGCTGGGCTCCGTGATATTCCTATTAGCTTGTTTATGCAGGGAGCATCCGGATTTTTTAGTGTATCTTTTCCTTGTTTATTTGGTAGGAATGCGTGTGCTGAGGCTGTTGATGATGTGCAATTTAATTATGTATTATCAAAGTGCTATACATTAAATTACATCTGAAACAAGTATATTAGGCCTCGGAATCAGGATGCTTCTCAAAGTTCAAGTGTGGAGCTAGTCATCAAGCGATTTACATGGGAAAAGGAGGAAGTACCACTTTGAATTTTAAATTACGATTACCAGATTTTACACTTTGCAATTAACCTCGAGCTTCTCCAAGATAAATAAGATGACGGATACAGTAGCAAGGGGCTTATGGGGTGTAGTCGTGATGGGCTCAATGAAATAACAGCAAAACAACGGAACTATGTAATATTAAACGTAATGAGCTGATTTGAGCTCCTGCTGCAGTACCACTATTACTTACACCTTTACGCGCCAGCTTTGAAACGGAAACGGCCTCTTGTAACTTTAATTAAAATTGATATCAGTGACGACGGCCTGCTAAATACAAATTGCCAGTTTTAGCACTCTTATCTTCCGACATGTACCATTTAATTAATGTCAGCTGCCAATCATAAGAGTTTATAGTGCAATGTTTCTTCATATTTTACTGTAATTTACGGTAATCAATAGTCATCATTGCTGCATTATCATAAATCATGACATGACTCAAGTCCGCTATGAGCCCATAACCCAATCACCCCCCCCCCCCCCCAATCGAATTAAAATGCGAAAGGTAGAAATAAATCGAGCCTTTATCAAAAATATACGAAAGCTGCTGACTGGACGGACGGACTTGTCAATGCACGAAAAACCTGTCAAATAATTTCTTTCCTCAACCCCAGCCCACGTCTGCATGCACAAAGTGTAGCATTCCATAATAGCGAGCTGAGAAGCGTTTAGAAAAGCGTAACAATGTATAAGTAGCTTGTGATTTATGTTAGTGATATTTCGTCCATTATATACACATTTTAAAAACATGTCTGCATGTAAATGGCTCACATTCAACTTCACTGAAAGAAGGAACAAGTTTTCAGCGAGCAATTACGATTGACTAATTGCTTTACAATGAGCTTCGACGCATGTGTGTACACTTTGTTGTAAGTTTTGTTCCTAAACAAGTCTTTTTCCCTAAGCATTTTTAGGCCAAGCCACGGCATTAAAACCTCCACTTTCCAAACACACAGTCATACCTTTATAATGATATGATGGTGATGTTTACGACTTGAAATAACTATGAACGGCCGTACCAAAGCAATTTACTGCTTATCATCCTATTTGTACTTTGAGCTAAAGCTCTCTCATTATCATTATTGCTCTATGTATGCACTTTTAAAGACTCCTTTAACAATATTTTTTTACACTTTGGAGTTCACGAAGCGAGTGGGGAGAAAAAAAATCTAATCTATGTATTCATTTCAGATCAAATCAAATTTAAAAGTAATTTTCGAGTAATTTCTTAGGACAGTTACTGACATTGAATTTTCTAATATCTTTCCCTCTCCTATTCTGCTGTCTGTACAGGAGAGCATTGAAAGTGTTCTGTTTAGAGTGGAGTTGGAGTTTTTATTGGTAATTTTTCGTTTCAGAGAGAATTAAAGGGTGGAACTCTGAAAAAAACTCATTTACTTACTGTTTTCCTCTCCCTTGTTCTCTCGTTATGAGCATACATAATATCTGTAATCATAATGGCTTTAATGATAATAATAATAGACCTGGTTTTTATCATCATGATGAGCTCAGTGCGCACACATTGTTAGCGTTGTAAGTACCCAAAAGTAATTTGTAATTATTTACTGTTGCAGAGAGGCGCAGAGGGAAAGAGAGATGGAAGGGTTTCACGTACAGCCATCCCTCGTACATTTTACCATGTAGTTATGCTGATGATGATGATGAGATTGATGAGTAAAAGTAAGAGGGTTATTATAACTTACGTATATATTCTAGCCGTGGCATGGTCATTATCAAAATCAGAATGTGAATGAAATGGAGAAAAAAGGTGTTGTTAATAAAAATGGATTAGAAGGAAGAGAAACAATTTCCTCTGCTTTTTTAACCCTCTGAGCGTGTAAACTGTATAAATACCTGGTGTATTTACATACGAGCGTAATGTATTTTATATGTAGTTTAGGCAGATTAAGCACATTAATTGAAGCTGATTAACAGATCCATGTTGTACATTAAGTACTACATACGTATATAATCATTAAATCAAGTTTCTACCAGCCCGAGCCGTGTGTTGTTGTCGGCTGGTCCGCCATTCCGGAGGAAAGGAGAAGGAATCTAGGAATCTAGGAATCTACCCAAAATAAAAATTAATCCTCCTTTTGCAGTATTTGAACGGATGGTGATGAGCTGAATGAACTGAGCAACTTTATTGAAGAAACGTGCATTTTTATGCATGGCTTAATGAAGATGAACTTCATCCGAGGGAAAAATCCATTAACAATGTGTTCAAGTTTTTGTTACTGACAGAAAATTCATTGGATGGAATTTTTTCCCTTGAAAGAATGAAATAAACTTGTCTTATTTAAAACTACATGGCAGTTTAGCAACTTGATAATGATGGTAGGAAGAAAAAAACAATTTCGTTGTGTAAATTTCATAGTCGTCATTATCATCTTTTAGCTTTTTGTAAGGGAAAAGGGGAAAAAAGTCATCTTTCGAAACATTTAACTTCATTATATCCACCTGTTGGCAAAAGTTCAGAGTTGAGCTATGTTGGAAGGACATCTCAATTTATTGCTGAATTTGACTGAAACAAATTTTTTTAAATTAGCTTTCTCTGCTTGTATGTTTGGGAGAAAGGAAATATGTGTGATGATGAAACTGGAGGAGAGACATGTAAGAATCTGTCAATGTGCCAAATTCTTATTATTTTTTAAGGAATCAACAGGCGGGGCGAGGGATTGAATAGACTTATAGGTTAGCAGATGAAGGCGCAGAAGTAGATTAATGCATCCATATGGGAGCGAAATCAAGCTGTGCACTTTACACCTCCCATTGGAAGTTCACAGCGTGAACTTAATTGCCCGTTAGCTATAGCTCAATTGACTAATTGGAACTATCCGGTGTTGACTAACGTTTTGACGTTTTCATTAACTTGTGGGTATTTGAATATGTAGTTAAGAGGACCATATGCTATCCATTAAAATGAGAAGGAAAAAACACAAGATGCTACTTTCCTGGTTTGAGGGATTGACTACATGGATCGAATCAGTAAAAGATGCGAGGAATGCAATGTAGGTAATCACAATTTGCATAAAACACACCCGGTCTTTTATAATTAATTAAATTAACATTGTTGGCATTTCTTACTTTTAGACTCTGCGAAACCCGAATAGCATCTTAAGCAAAAAGTTGGCAGAAGAGAACGAGTATTTCTATTTGTATATAATAGCCAATTATTTTTCCGTAAAAAATAATAGATTTTACTTTTATTACTACTTTTCTGGCTTACCCCTTTTGATAGAAAGTACATTGTAGATATAAATACATTACCAAAATGGCATTCCTAAGCAAATTGAAATGTTTTGCAATTTTCACTGTTTAAAATTAGGCAGGTGCTGTTTTTGGCTAATGTTCAAGATATTGTAATTTCACAGTATCGGGTATATATAGTCGTAGTCGATCACCCGTTTATTCAATGAGCTCGCGTATGACAGCCTATGTATCAATTATCAAACCAACTTAAATGTAGGAGCCTTTTAATTTGACAATGCTTCCGTATATTTCGAATTTGAAGTCAATGATATGATAAATATAGATATTGGTGGACTTGAACGTTTATAATAATTGCTTTTGTCAACTTGTGCCTAAGTATGTTAAAAGATAAATAAACATTCTGATCATATCTAATAGAATATTAAAAAAAGAAAAATAAGTTGGCTGTATTGAATTGTCACAAATTGTCCTAGGTGGTTTGCTTTTACTTCTAAAAACATTTTTTCGGGATAAGATTTTGTTAACTTACCTTGCACTTTGCGTTTGCCTCTCATGGAAGCATTTTTTTGTTGATAAACCCTGAACTCATCTTCAAACAATGCATGGAGTTTTGGGAGGCGCCCATAATGACACGTGCCCAAAACGACACGTAGTCAAAAAACTTCAAAGTCCAATTTGCTGAAAAGTT
>JAQGAH010000533.1:0-33951 GCA_034696885.1 Lepidocyrtus paradoxus | reverse complement strand
AATCAGCTGACACATATATGGAAATTGAGAGGACGCAGCGCAGCTGCGTTCCTCTCAATTTTACCAGAAATTTATTTATCTGTCAACATTATTTATCTAAAGTATCTACTTTTACGCTTGTTAATTACCAGTCCAGTCCCTCCTACTTACACCACTATTTACTTTTACTTATCCTTGTGTCTAGCGTGAGCGTGAGAGATATCTCTATCATCTTGTATGCATGTACATATTTGTATCTATATATCTATGTATTACATGAAATCCACAGGTTCTCTCTGTGGGTTTCAGTTGTGCTTGGGCCAGCTACTTCCCCTTCTACAAGGGCTTGCTTCTTGCTTTCAATTTTTTCATACGCACTTCGCATTTCTCACATGAGAAATGACATTTTCAGCGTTTACTGGAAAATTCCGCGAATCTAGTACGTAGTTTTTCACGAACGCTAAATTTTTCAGCGTGAAATCGGTTCCGCTGAAAAATTTCACGAATACAATGCATGGAATCGGGTATATTTGTTTCAGTAAGCATAAACCTCCAGCCCCTAACTATTCATATTCCTGTAGATTTAGATTTCGATTTTGTTAACCAAGTCTTTACAGGTATTAATCATTTACATAATTGTAAACTGTAATGGAATTCCCATGTACAATTGTACTGCTTTGGAAACTTGCTTCAGTTTTAACAATTAACTCATTTCATAGTCTAACTTAAAGGAACCAACAAACAACCAAACAATTTACGACACTGGCTCGGTTTTGAAGCCAAGTGGCTTAGTCCAAGCACCCTACCCAAGCTGTAGATACATACAGAGATGTATCTTGTTTATGGAACAATATAGTCAGAGTTCCGGATAGGTAATTATTGAAAATGATGGAACCGGCCTCACTGAATAAGATAAAACTGACTAGCTCATCAACGTGACTCCATTTGAAATTCTTAGCTTGCGTAGTGACGTTACACTTGTTTTTTTTTCTGTCGGAATAGAACAGCAAATCAAACAGTCTTGTATCGAAATTTAAATCCAATTACGTCCAGGTAGCTCAACTCCGTAAAAGGCTAAAAGTCCGAGGAAGTTTGGTAATTTCCAGGCAAAATTGACAATTCGGGATTATAATCTTGAATAGACTCTAGTTAGGATGATGGCAACATGTATGATGAAATGGTTTTGTTAATTTTTAAGCTTGTAATTTTATCTGCAGAGGGGAACGAGCCAACGAGCGGATTAGGATAGAGAATGGGCTATGTAACCAAATCAACAAATCAACAAAGCAGCAGCGCCTTCTCCTCCCACGTTAGTCTGTCTGTAAATACACTTCGCTACTCAAACACAGGAGTCGATATACATAAGTTGAACGCTGGCTATATGTTCGAGTCAGCTCCTTTCTCCTCCTTGATGAAGATAATTATGGATGATAGATTATAGATGGGATGGTCAGAAGGGAAAAATTGAATTTTTGATGTGGGGTTAAACCAAAGTGGTTCATATGCAGTCTGCAGTCATCCGTGCAACTATGTGTGGGTAAGGAAGGATTTAAGACAAGAATCTTAACTTTCCCTCCCAACTCCCCTATTTTTGGAGGAGTGAAAGCGAAATGCAACTGAATAATTTATCTCTTCAAGTCGGCAGAAGAAAGAATAGAGAAGAGAGAAGAGGCAGATTTACAAAAATATTTGTCGTTTGCTGCAGATGGAAAGGCGAGTCTTTTCTGTTACAGAATAAGCAGAGGGACTACTTGAGGACCAAACTTTGACCTAAATAGTTCTCTAGTTAAGTCTGTACTGTTATAAAGTTTGAGGCAATAGATGCACTACTTACTCTTACTTTCCAAACAATGAGCAGCCAAGAGTCTTTTCATATAAAACAAGATGCTTCCTATTCCATACGGAAATTTATATCCAGGCATGCAACATGGAACATGCAAGACCTGCACCTCCGAATCCTGAATCCTGAGAATCCTGGGTCAATCAATCACAAACTAACCTAAATTTTGTGTACAGGCCATGGATGTACTTAGAAGTCGGCCTACTATCTTTGCCTTTCTGATAGTCTAATATGTAACCCAACTCGCGAAAAATTGGACGTCCAAAAACCTTGGGGAAAAAGGTCTTAGAGGAAAAGGGTCCTGGGGGCAAAAAGACCTTGGGGGAAAAGGCCTAGATCCGTATTATGGATTAAAAAGTACAGCAAAATGTGTGCGTTTATAAAATGCAAAATAAAGGCAAAGATGATTCTCAGTGCTCACATTTCTCCCGGGGTGGCCACAGGTCTGTTGATATTCATTCCTACTTATATTTTAGAAATCAACATTTAGCATTTGAAACGCATTTTTAAGTGTTATCAGTTCTCACCCAGCCTTCCAGAAATAGTGCAAATTCTAAAAAAAAGAATTAGGATAAGATGTTTTACTGCCTCTGCAACCCCTACGAATTTTCAGATCGTTTCCTATGATTGATATCAACAATCAAATATGAATGTAGATCATAAACTTCGTAGCATAGCTTAATAGCTCTGTCAATGGTCCGGTTTATTGCTGAGTAAGGTAGGCAATAGGGGACAGTTTGAGCCCACTGACCTCGGTCGTCTGGCCTCACATTATCATTTCTATCTTCTTTTTCACGAGCACAACTTTTACATATTTAGCCTTTATTTTTTTCAATGAGACGACCGGTCCTTCCTGTGAACTTCAAGTTTCTCCGGAAACTTGAAGTGTGGGAGGTGACCCAGAGGAAAAGTGCTGAGGAAGCGGATTAGTTTATACCACTTTAAGGCTGTCATATTCTTAGAGTAAAAAATAGTGCTAAGCTTTTGCGCCGTTTTTTCACTCCAACCATTTGAATCATAACTCCAAGCCAAGCGTACTGGTTTTCTCGACCATTGGCAGACCAGAGCTACAGATTTTTCGCAGGAAGACCGAAGTGAAATTATATTCATATGTAAATTGTAAATGTCAAATGAACTATTTCAAGACTGGAAGCATACATGTCTAATTCCTACCTATTCATTATTCGTCCAAGTTGGCATATGTCAGAAATGGATTGGGATGAATAGGACCAGTTTGGTAGTGGACTTAGCTAGGATCGGAACGTTAGTCACGAGCCAGGAATTATTTTGGGAATTTCTTCGCTACCTAATCTCAAGCATGTAGTTAACTGATTCTGGCTGTTAGCTTCGTTAGATTATTATTTTCTGTATCAGCCGAAAGTGAATTTTTGATCAAAGCGAAAAGAGTTGTACATGATTTATAAAAAAACAAGTAGTTTTCAAGGGCTGCCTAAATTCTCTTTGAGCCCAACTCTCTGAATGTGAACGTCAATAGAGCTGAGTGAGAGCTCTCAAGAAAAAACCAGAAACAGGTTCATGTGATAAAAAGTATTTGTAGTTATTAAACATGCATGTAATGGGGAAGTTGACATTTGATGTCATTTCTTTTCTCGATATTAACCGATTTTTTCATCCTCCCCCAGGATTAGGAAGAGGTATCAGTATCATATAATGTTCAAAGAGCAGCTCTTACGTAAAATTATTCATTGATTCCTGGTAGCGAATAATGTTAAATGTTAGATGAGAAGGAAGGAGGATGAGTGCCTAATCCCTTTCTGGAAATATCTTGGAAATGGGATGAGTATGGCCCTTGTGTGGGTTTGTGTTTGTCTCGAGTGTCTTCCTTAACAACAAGACCCAGAATGCTTTCTGGCTCTCAAAAGAAAAGTCACTCATTTTATAGCCACCACCGGTATCGCCACTTAGATTTCTGGTGGCATACGTTTTGGGAAAGGAGAAGCAAACCAAAAGGACCAAGAAAATTCAGATTGAATGGCTGCGGTGAAGCCCTGTTTCCACTCACAGCCTCTACTGTCATTGTCCTGATGGATGGACTTGGACAATCCGATGACAATAAGGATAGGGTTTCGTTGAGCAGTCAGTTTCCATATCAAATGCGAGTCTAAAATATTGTAGGAAATATTTTTGTAAATCTAGTTTCCCCTTCTTCAATCATATTGCAATTAGGCAATTAACTGCTAGTACTTGCCTCAAAGGTAAATATGCAACCGCTTCAACGACAATTTGAATGAATTGAAGTCAGACGACAAATAGAGCCGCAATCCGTGGAAAAGGGATTTAAATTTAATTCCCTTCCTCTCATAACATCAAAACACTGACGAAAGTTTGATGCAGAAAGGTTGGAATACTGCGAGCTTTTTGACTCTTTAAAATCATGGAGAATGGGTATGAAATAACGAGATAAGATAACAGTTAACGGCAGTTAACAAAGGAGATTCCCATCCTTCCTTCTTCGCCATCCCCTTAACCGCACTGAGTCCCTCCCACATCCCGCATCTCCGATTCCGCAGCTTCCGTAGAGGAACAGAACTCCATAGTTTAAAAGACGAGGCTTGTCCTTCCACTTCATCCCGTTTCAATACATATAAGCAGATGATAAAACTTGGGCGGAAACGGAACGGCAGCAGTTTTTTATGATCCCGAATTACTGTTGTTCTTTCAAACGAAATTTTGCAGTCTAACAATTGAGCCGTTTGCTCAACTCCTCACTCATCAACCTTGCAGGATTTCAGTGAGGAGTGCGGTAGGTGGAGCCAGAGCAGCCTCATCAATCTATATCTCAACCCTCAAATAAGGGTCTTGTCATCACTCACCACTTGATCAACCGTAATGAAAATGGATTGGGAGAAAGATAAAAAGAGTATGGATGAGTGAGACTCACATCCCACATAAAATCCATATAATGTACATGCTATTTGTACAAACAACAAGTTTGCTATTGTCGCATGAGCTTTTTCACGTTTCATTTCCCCCATTTTTTCCAAGTACTTACCTAATGCAATATGAGCTGGAGAGGGAAAGCGACAGTAAAATAAGTGCATAAATATAAGTACCTCCTGGCTGCATTTTTTCAAACTCGGGAACGAGAAAAGACACCAGGGACGTTTGAAGCATTGAACGTGCTCACGACCCCAACTAAGGAGCATAAAAATGGGGCCAAGAGAGTGAGTCAAGACAAGAGAATACAAGAATATTAGGGTGCTACCCAGGCATTGTTTTTTCTAATTTTGTGAATTACAAAATTGTGATCTAGAGTGACGGATTGGCTCTAGTGCAAAGTGATGAGTATGTTATGTCAATCTCCCGATTCTTCCTTTTCAAAATGAGCTCTACAGCATCTTAAGGAGGAACTAGAGTGCGGGAAAGAAGAAGGAAGTTAAAAGAGTTCCTCCAGGAGGGTAACCTTTCCATTGATGCTTTCAGTTTTCCGCCAGTTCTAGTCTCAGTGAAAGGGACTGAGGATGACGAGGAGAAAGGTCTCTCAGAATGCAGAATGACAAGTATTGAAATGTGTCAAATAAAGAATACTCTACTATACAAGAACAAGTGTAAAACATTCGTTGAAAGTAGATCTTCCCAACAATTTTCCTAGAAAAAGGAAGATTGTCACGTTAACTAAGTTTATTTTTGCAAACGATACGGAGGAGAGGTGAGAGTCAACCCAAAATGTTTTTACAATTCACAACGCAAACAGCAAAAAATTCGGGAAACTTCTAATTTCTCCTTCAAAATGAAAATGGATGGAAACGGAGTATTCCTGGGATCCACTTACGAGGAGGTTTCAGCGGAAACTGTCGTTTCAAAATATTTCTCTTTCTCACGACTACATACGTACTCTGAAGAACCTGCAACTTTGTGTGTGGATGTAGTATATGTCTATTAGTGTCCATGCAAAAAATTATGTTTGTAGTGTATTCCGTTTCAGAGTTGCAACAAGTTGAGTACATGTACCAAAAACAAAAAAAGCGGGTGCAAGCGATTTTGAGTTTAAAACTGTATACCACCAAGTAGAAAAGATTTTCGGATCAATTTCTGTTTATGAGAAGATATCAACAAATAGTTCCATACAAAATATCTCTGGCTTGGGTTATCCACGCTTTCTGTGGCAGACGTTTATCTAAAGACAAACCTAAAAATTCTCTAGACAAAAAAATGCATAAAAATCATAGCATCAACATCGACCCTTCTCCTTGGTCACCCAACGCACATTAGATCTGGCTCGCCGGTGATTTAAGCTTATTAGAAGCTGGGGTAAACACGTATAAAAGAAATTGTTTCAAAAGTTTAACTACGCTATAAATATTAACGAATTTATAGGCGACAGTTTTCGCTGAAACCTCCTCGTATATTACTAGCGCTTTACAGAATATGTAGCTGGCTGGGAAAGGTGTAGAAAGGATTTAAAAAAAGTCTTTTCAAACTTCTCACTTTACCCCGTCCTTAAGCAAAACTTCACTTAAGCAAATTTATTTTTGCAAGGAAACTAACTACTATCTCACTATCTCAGTCAAGTGATTTGACGAAAGGAAAACCTTTTCTTTTGCAAGTGTAATCACGAGTGAGTAGTAAGGGAAAACGAAAATAGGAAGTCGTTGTGAGCTTAGCCCCAACCCGTTTCTTTTAATTTCCTGTTCGATGAAAATTGTATTGACAAGCAACATCTTCATAAAGAAAGCAAGCTTAGCTCACTTGTTTTCTATGACAAAAACAGTCTAAATCCCTGCAGGTTACTCCTTACAAGATTCCCTCCTTTCATCAATAGCTACTTTTCAATTCCCGAGACTTTATTTATCTACTACCTATTTCCCCCGGAAACGTTCTTTAGGAATGTAAAAATTTGCAAACTAACCTGAATCGAGCAGGACATGGACTTAGCTTTCGTATCCGGGCTTCATCGACCTGTTTACAATAAAAATAACTTTTTCACTTTACATTCGCCGTAACATGCTTAGAATGTTAGCTCTCTTGTTAATAATTCAGTTTTTTTTTCAAATCAGACAAAAACTCTTGATTTTTCAAGGTCTCACACAAAAGCACACTCGTAAGCAGGATCGTTTTTTGTTACAAACACTATTTTACATGTGCTCACTACCACTTCATGACGTCCTGGGCTGAGGGGCAAACCCGAACTGAGCTTCGGTCCTACAGTGCGAGTCCTTTTTACCCAAAAAAGAAACCAGCAACGCAGAAATCCTCCTTCACTCCAGCCAGAGAGCCAAAAGCGAGACTGTAGTTCTGCGAGACTGCGATCTGCAATTCAGCAGTAGCAACTTCATGTAGCGCAGATTAGCATGCAATTGATTGAGACCATTCCATTCCCTTGATTTTTATCTATCATTTCTTCAGTGTGCGACAAGTTCATCAGCTTATCAACATCCCTCTCGTGTCATGTCACGCCATATATCTTCATTCCATGTTAATATGGGAAAATGGTTAATGCTTCCAAACTTGCAAATAATTAGAGTCACATGCATCGAATTGCCATGTTTTGTAAATACAAACTTTTGATGTGTGGATGGAGACATGTGAAAAGTAGCGAATTTTGTAACAACCAAACCCAAAGTCCAACATACTCGTACTTACAGACTTATTCAAGTTGATCTCAGTCCTCTGAGAAGGATCATTAGTCGCTTATGTTCCCTAATTGAATATAGGTTAGGTTTGTATATTTTTAAGGGGAGATGCTGATGGGAAGGAGATGACGGCGGGGCGGGGGTGGATGGGGGTGTAAGTAGGTAATTGTCTCATACATGCTCGTATCCTCAAAGAATAAACCATTACAAATGCCTCCTAGCTCCGCTCCCCTCTACCAAATCAAGCCATCGCATTGCTTTGCCTAACCTATATTGAGGAAGTTGCTCAACAGCCTGCCAATCCGTTGCTCCGCTTGCTTCTGCAATCTCTGCAATTTCTGCAATCTCTGCTTGCATATGTATATGCCAGAAATTTAATTACAACTTGAAGGCAAGTGCCCCACTACTTGCACCATATCCACAATACCTACACAAATGCACCTGTTACTTCAAATCCTCTAACTAGGGGAAGTTGCCAAGTTGCTCCATTCGTCCCTTAAGGGTTTCAGATAGGGGTTCAGTTCAGACCCCTCTTCCTACCTATCTTAGCTGTGAATGAGTTACTTACTTAAGTGCTCAAGCGCTACGCTGATGAGAGAATGATGATGATGCTAGTTGCTATATTATCGCTCTATTGCTAAATAGTCTGCCTGTAACGGCAAGATGCCTATGCATATATTTTTTTGCAAGAAAATCTCTCTTTTTGCCAATTTGTATGAGATGGAAGGGAGTTAATGTTGTTGTTGATGAATCCTCATATCGAGCGCTCTGCACTTCTGCAGTGGCACATCCGATGCAACTCTTCTTATCATACATAGGTATACATACTTAGCATGATATGATGATGAGAAGAGGAGGAGGAGGTTCAGAAAAATTGAAAACTTTTCCTTTTCATTTCCCTTAATAAGAGTGCCAATCAGTCAGTTTGCTAGTTTCTTAGAAGCAAGGGACAAGCAGTAAAGCTCTAGGCTTTTGAGACGATGCCGTTATATAGGCCCTAAATATGTGGCCTAGAAATATAGTACAAACTAAATATAGAAACTTTGCAAAGACTTATCTAGTCCTTTTTAAGACACCATCCCAACCGTAACTTATCCCTTGGTTAGGATAAGTTCCCTTATCTAGTTTGCGGGGATTTTAGCTAGCTCTTCTATCTCTATATTCAACAACCATGTTTCGGAAAATTTGTGTCAGTTTGATTGTAGTAACATGTTGCATGACCTTAGTTTTCGGTGAGTTTTTTTTGCAAAGTTTGATTCTAATATCCTCTTTTAAGGAAGCTACAATGATTGTTTGTTGAACAGGAAAAATTTCAACAAGGTGTTTTGTCTGTCGATCCAGAGGGGAACTAGGCGACTGCAAAGATCCTTTCGCGAATAATTCCACTTCCATCCAGGAGCTCCCCGGAAGACCTGTGACAGTGACAAGTTGTGCATCCGGATGGTGTAGGAAGCAGATGGAGGGTATTAGGGGACCTGGCGACGGTAGATAAACGGATTTTAAAGATATTCAAATCTCATTTTCAAGCTTTTGAGAATCAGTTTTCTTTCAAAGTTTTCTTTTGTGTTGTAAGATTTCGGTGCTGCCACGGAACGCGCCTGTCTGCCAATGTCTCCGCCAGACGGGGAAGAACGGTGCGCTGAAGTTCGAATCCGGAATAAAGTCACGCTACTCTGTGTGTGTCGGGGCGATCTGTGTAATTCTTCGACAAGATTAGGGCATGGGTTCCTCCTCCCAATTGGGGGACTCATCCTATTCATACAAAGTCACTTGACTAGTTTACTACCAACGTAATATGATTATGTTTGAAGCGTGGGACCACCGACAGCGACGGCAAGGTCACCGGATAGCCTCACTACCTGGAAATAGATGCCTGTATACCGTATACGTTCATTAGTGCTCTCCACCCATATCCCTTTATTCTCTGCTCATTTCTGACTTTTAAGAGATCCCAAATGGTTTTTTGTTTAGATTTAAGCTCTTCATCAACTATATTCTCTTCAGTAAATAAATTATTTGGAGTTTGTCTAAGAAATTTTTCAGTTCACCTTACTTCTTTATTCACTTTTCGCTATTCTGTCACACCATTTTTTAAACCCAATCTGACATGTAGCGTTTGTAGTAAGCTGTTGGAGGGTGACTCCTGCAATAAGGGAGGCAAGCATCATACTCGTCCCTAATCACATTCCGTTCCTCTTCTTCCTGATTCAGGGCCAATCTGGCGGACTCTGTGAGACGCTGCATAAGACCGCTGTAAATGCTGATGCTTTCCAGTAGCTCATCGTGTAAATTGAAGGGGATCAGCTCCCAGATTGCTGCCATAGGGGTGACACACATGAGGCCCGTGATTGAGTCAACTGAGTGAGAGAACATTTGGAGCAGATAGGGACTCCCTTGAAGGAAGAGAGTGAAGAGTGAGCAGCAAATGTACATGTAGGGGTAGCCTATCATTCCCAGATAAAAGTCCTAGAAAGTGGAATTAGAAGCAAGCTGATGGATGACTGGATTACTTTAAAAATCTAAAATCCACAAAAAACGTTTCAAAATCCATTTGCTACTCTTACATAATTGCTCCTGAAAATCTTAATACCGATGTAGAGGTCCTTGATGGCAGCCACAGATACTGCGATGATTGAAACGATTGCTATAATTAACAAGACGTATTTGATACAGAAGGCTTTCTCCATTGCACTTTCCTCCATTGGAGTCAAATCCAGATTGGGATGAGCAGGCACTTTGAATACTTGGAGGAAGTGCTGAATGAATTCAGAGAGCAGGTGGGTTCCCACCCCGAGAAACAAACAGATTCGTACCATCGGCAGGCCCTGTGCACAGTTTAAAGTGTGTGTCATTTGCTTGGAAGCCTTTAAATGGATTAAACCTTGTTGAAAGCGACTCTACTGGACAGTACGGCAATGTATTCAAGCATGACTTTAAACTTACGATGAAAATAGAGAGGAGAAGGACTTGTGGCAGCCCCGAATTAATAGCGGTCAGTGTCATACTTTTAAAGATCTAGTTTGACACAAAAAGATCTGCAGTTGGAATAAAGATATTTGCATTTAAATAACAGTATTCCTTTAAAGCTACTGGACTGATGAGTGGAGTGCCGTGGTATGGTGCCGGGTCTGAGAGAGCAAGTGTGACAGAGAGAGGCAGAAACAAGCAGAGCAGAAGGATGATGATGATTATGACATGACTCATGAGTCATGACTTACACATTCCAATATGATAACTGCATTCGTCAGTGCACAGTGTTGTAAAAAGTAGGTAGTTAAATTTAACTGGAAGTGTAGTCCAGAGTTCACATGCTAGGAGCAAGAGCAGGTGGCGTATCCGCATTTCTGTCTGTGGCTGGTGAGCTGGATGGGGAGCAATAAAGACGGGAGGGGATTTGCAAGTTGCAACTCAGTCTCTGCATTGCCATTCCCATTGTACAATCCAAACTACCCTACAACGTCTCCTGTCTCCTAAGCAGTTCAGTTGACTATTTCAGGCTTCAATTTCTTCAGTACCAAATGCAACAGGCATCATGAGACAATTTTTCTTAACTTGCTGCCTAAATGTAATTGTACTTGTTTTGGCATCTGATGGGTGAAAGAACAATTACTTCGGACTGATGGAATGGAGGCATTGTGAGCAGTTCGTTCTTGGTGGCGTAAGAAATCGCTCGCTCAAGTAGCGAGTGTGGCTTTGTTCTTGAAAACAAAGTGGATGGCTTGCACGTAGAAGATAAGGAGCTTCATAGAATGCTTCAACTTTCCGCATTGCCTTTGTTTGTTTGTGTGCAATATATGAAATGAAAATAGCTATAGCTGTGTTAAATATCATGCTAATATTTAATATGAAGTACTATTATGTCATTTGCATTAAAGTAGACAATCTTCTGACTCCACATACTAGCATAATCTGCACAAGTTTGAGCAATTTACACTTTCGACTTACTACATATAGATACATACTTACTAGCATGTTGTATACCCAGTTAGATCCATTTGGTAAATACTTGAGGTCGTAAAATAGAGCTAATTAACAAGTAAAAATAAGACAGACGGTAACTTAACCATGTGCTGTCCTGTCAAAAGTCATGTGGAATAAAATTACACCATTCACCCCGAGTGGCTTTATCTCATTCCATGAAATTTACTCTTGATCTGGAGACGCCTTCTTCCGTTCTCCATTAGCTGGACTGTTGCCTACGAATGGAGTTACGCCTTTCTTCTTGATGCTATAAATGGGGAAGTTGAACATGTTGTGGTCACTAGGTATGGGTCGATCCATAGGTCGCCTCAACTTGGCTTCATTTCTAATAAGTCAATCATTTACCATTACAATTACCATTACATTTGTAATTAGCAAATTTACAATTTCCTTCTATGATCAATGTGATGATGGCTTACCGCTCCAGCCATTCCTGCTGAGTTCCAATAACAGAGCCAGGTCTGCAGATTCGTAGCCACCCAATTGCCTCTCTTGCAGTGAAGCCAAACTTGTTCATTATGTAGCACGTGATTAGGGTTCCCGTCCTCCCAAGCCCAGCTTTGCAGTGGATAGCCAATGCCCCTTGAGTGTCCTCCACAAGCATCAGGAATCTATTCAGGATGGGATCTGTCGGTGTGGTTCCATCCAAAAAGTACATCTCCTCATGGAGAAAGCCAGCGGCTGTGAATTTGCTGGCGTCATAATGTTTCTGATTAAGTCTAATCACGACTTTCACACCATTTGCATTGAAGTAATTGAAGTAGATCTCAGGTGGGTGGACAAGATCACCATTCCTGTCAAGCGGATTGCTGAAGCCGATGAGCTTCTCTGGAACAACCCAGTTTAGACCCCCAAACCACAATTGCTATCCAAAAGGTCATAAGAAAATGTTAGCCAGTTAGCAAAAAAAGCAAAGTCTCCAGTCACACAGATTACTTGAATGGATTACCACAGATGAAGAGGCGGATTTATCGTGGGTAACCATTACCAACTCAGACCAACTGCGATACTCCCACAATTTCCACATGCAAGTTTGGAGCAAAACCCCATTTGAGCAAATGGCAAATGTTTAGTGTAAATAGTGTGGGATTATAGAATTATAGACTAATTTGGAGGTATATCTATATTTGTTCATACTGGGAATCCTATTTGGGATTTTGGGATTTCTGACTTCTCTAAATTCTGACTTTTGTCCAATCTACCCTTTTAGCCTGTCATAACTCTAAAAAATGCACAGCACTTGAGGGAGTAAAATTTATAATCAAGCATTTATAAATGTGTATTATACATTGTATATTGATTGATTATGAATTTTATGGGAAACTCGATTTTTCGACAATTAACTCAGATAGAGTGTGGAGGGACTGGGGCGAGGAGGTTGGATTTGATTTGATTTGATTTAATTTATTTATTAAAGTGCAAAAAGTTTCAGTTACACTAACTGTTCTCCCAACAGTTGCACTTGGCACAAAGGCTTTTCAAATAACAAATTCATAAAACAAGGTCAGGTTCATAATACATAAAAACAGTTGTTTGCCAAAAAATCCAATACATAAATACATACATTTAACATATCATCCATAATCAAATTTTTGGGAGAAGATAACAGCATGATTATTAATTGACTCTAAAACTTCAAAAATATCTATGTCAATGACATTTTGTTGGAATCGGGATTTGCGCGCTCAATTACCTCAAAAACAAATGTATAAATAATTGTATACAATATTGAGGTGAAATGCTACATAAAAAAATAGGAGAAGTGACACAAATTATATATTTGTGGACCAAAAAGTATAACGCTATAACATTAAGCTTTCTGTACCTGGTAATGCTCGTATTCGGCCAAATCAAAATCATGAAAGTCAAAGAACTTCCACTTAAATGCCCTGTAGAGTCCTCCCAACACATCATGCAATGAGATGAGGCTCGCCTCATTACGAAACCCGGCATCCCTGAAGTGTGCAAAGGGCTGCGCAGAAGGTGAATTGCCGCTCACGTAGCCGAGAGCTTCGCCTGCTCCCATATTCCGATAGATGATCTAAGACGGACGAAGAAATTACTTGCAAAATTATTTATCATTTGTACGCAAGCTAATTACCTAATTACTGATCACTCATTTGTTTACCAAGTAGGCCCCGATAAGGAAAGCTGCATTGAGTCTTTTCTTGGGGTCATTGCTCGTACAATGGACTATTCGCTGGAAAGAGGGCTCCTTGAGCTTCCCAATTAGTTTCTGGCAGTAGCGATACAGCATGCTCAAGTTGAGGGGACCAAAGTCTTCGGTGTACCTCCTGTAGACCAACTCATCATCGATAGAAAAATAGTGGGTGTGGCCGTTGGACGCTGGCGGAATACTCCCTTGCAGCGTCCCAAAGAAAAGTCGCTCTTAGGAAAGCAAATAAATGGGGACATGTGCTATCTTGGAATAATTTAAAATTGGATCTGCAAATCATTCTCATACATTCCGTTTATATAAACTTAATCCTCACCCTTTATGATTTCACATACGCTAACCATGGACCTCTTTTCCAATTCCAATGTATTTTGATTGATATCAATCACCTCTGTCTGGGAGTCCATTTTTCTATTTAAAGTTGGCACTTGGCTGCAAAATGATTGCACTTACAAATATTAGATTCAAATTAGAACAGTTGAACCAGTTAAAAATTAACTTAAATTTCGTTAAATTAAATTGCATGCATATGCCACTAACGTCACAGTCAACAGAAAAAATGATGGTCATCAATATGGCCCGATATTATAATAGAGTGGATTGAAGCTTTGCTTTCAATAGGTTTAAAACTCGCTACCGGCCCTTTGCCCCCAGAATTTTCCCCTAATGTCCTTTTCCTCCTCCGATCTTTCTCCCACAGACTACCTCCTCCAAACACCATTTTCCCCTAAGGGGACATTCCTCTAAGGTATAAAAGCCAAAAAAATAGGATAATTATTCACAGGGTATAAACTGTTAAACTATTGGAATTCTACACCAGCTCCTAGTGTTATGTGTACGGGATATTCATAGACGTTTACCTGTTTTGCGAGATAGCTACTTTTTGGATAGATTCCCTCTCCACGGTAAATACACAGAAATTGAGAAGGCACATCTTACTTAGTTAGTTAGTAAGTTAGTTAGTTAAATCTTTATTGTTATAAGGTTTCAGGTAATACAACATTACTTGATTTCCAAACCATAAGCATCAAGATAAATCTTGTCATAACAAAGTTTTGCTAATCCATATAATATTTCCATAATAATAACAATTTGTAATCATAATACAGACCAATTCGTGTTCCTCAATCCATGCAGACACTATTTTGAATCTACGTTACAATAAGTAAAATTCTACCGTTACTTGAATACAGACTCCAAACTTTCTCGTCAGATAAAATCGGCCCTTGATAAAGCATTTTTGGTGGATTCACTTTCATATTTAAGTATGAATGCAAGTTAAACAGAAGAACACCTTTACATTCTAAGCAGTCCTTTCAAAATAACTACAACTACACAGTCTTTATTATTCTGAAATGCACCTTTCTGTTAAAAATATAATTAATAATTTTGTATGAAATTTGAGAAAAATGACTCGCTTCAAAACACCTTTTAATTAACTATCAATTAGCAATTGTCCTGCATCAAAAATAGTAAAAATGAGGATAAACATATTTTTTAAGCGCGGGAAATTCAAATTCTCCAAACTTTCCATTCAAACTTTGGAACCTAAAGAGTGGTGACGAATGACACAAACTTGGGAATCAACAAAATTCTTGAAATTGCTGACACATTTAAGTGCATGTATTTACGCTTCCATGTTTGTGTTAAATAAGGCTTAATTTATATCGATGTGAATTACATATCTCGGGGGGGGGGGCATAGGAGAAGAATTCCGGAGGGGGAAAGAACATTGGGGGAACGGGTCTAGAACCTTGAATTAGATTAGTCATAATGGGAAACGTCAGCATAACACAATTCTACCCAGCGAAGCAATAAAACAGACGTAGGTTTTCATTGCCAAGCATAATTCTTGGAAAGTGAAAACTATTGTGTAATTAAAATAGAATTCATTACTACTGAGTAAACGACATTGGGAGGAGCGTGGCAATGAAGCTTCCACTTTCTTACCTTCTCGATGGTTATATGTAGTACGATCAAAATACTGCATTTAGTAGAAAGTAAGCAAGGCGTAATAGTAAAACTGCTTAAAAAATAGCCCATCCGAAATTCCTAAAATGACTTTTAATGATCTGTATTTCGCATCTTGTTAAGCATTTAAATATTATCCACAGACGGCTTTAGCAATAGCAGCTTATCCACGAACTTAACAACCAATGTCTCGCGTTGCCCCCACTGCGACAATCTAGGTCAACCGACACTATGCTGCGTATTCTATTCGTTTCATGTATGCACTATTTAGGGATTTCAAACTTGAATGAAATTAAAATTTAGTAAGGGTAACTACTAATTTGACAAATTCTTACTCTACTTATATTTCTTTAAATTAGCCATAGTTTCGCTTTGTGAATGAAATAAAGATACTACATATGAGAAGGATAACATTGTCATTTTAATCAATTTGTGACGCAATTAATTACATGTGTATTGTACTGGACATTATCTTATTTGTTGCAATTTATCAACTAGTAAGAGATATTTTCCAGACAGCAAAATGTACAGGTTAAAAGTGGGAGCAAACTTGTTCGACGTCTTATTGAATCTTCTTGTGAACCACTTTTTGGCTTTGCCTTTATAAGAGATGCACTCGAGCAGGTTTAAAATTGTAAATTATTTGTAAATTGTAAAAGACTAAATAAAATGCACAATAATTTAGACTGACTGAAAGCCAGCGTAGTTTTGGTTTCTAGACGTGCATTAACTAACAAAAAATGAGTGCTAAACTGCTAACTGGAACAAGTGGCAGACCTTATCTGTAGTCCAATTCCCAAGAGTCATCAACCCTCAAAATTCATTTTCCTCCCTATTTAGCTCAAACTTTAGCTCCCTTTAAGGTCTAGCCTAATTTTAAACAATCACGCAGCTAAACATAAATTACGTAATTCTAAAGAGAAAATATTTTACCCTCTTAAAGTTTAATTAAGTTAATTCGGAATACCTCTGCCAATTTGTTTCGAGTTATTCGGAACACACTTTTCTGAACAATGTATCTAGTTATTTCAGAAACAAAAACAAAAAATCAGTTTAAAAGAATGGATGACTATTCTTGGACGCTACATTCGTATCCTGGAGCACATCCCAATGTTCGGCAATCTTACCTTGACAATCAATTCGAAAAATATCGATAGCCGCATACGTAATTCCCAGAGATGGGACCGGAAGTCTGGAATGGGTCCATACCAGATCTCCTTCCCCACTCACCCGTTTAAAGTCAATCTTCATTGGAGGACCTTGCCCCAAAGGTCCCATGAGCACTTCCCTAAGTCCATCTATCCCATCCACCTCCATAGGATTATGATTGATCACATCTGTCGCAATGTATTTCTCTAGCAGATCAAACTTCTTGTCACCGAATACGTCTTGATAGAATGACATCACTGTGCGCTTATTCTCCTCCAAGTCTCTATTTCGACAGGCGCCACTATTCCCTCCTCTTGAACTTCCGTACTGGCCAAGTGGCTGCCCAGAGTGAAAACCGGGCGGCCCGTACATTGTAGATGATTGGTAGGCTGCATCCCCGTTTACTTCCAGACTGTAAAAAAGGACCACGATAAAGCTGACCAGTTGAAACGCTCCGAACGTTGGGAACAAGAACATGGTTGCACCTTTACTTTACCCTTTTACAATATCCCTTCGTTGCACAGTTTCATCCCTTCTTCAGATCTATCTGAACTGCAAATCGAAAAAATTACACGGTTTTTATAGTCGCGCTCGCGACTCGAGGGAATAAGTGCTTAGACCTGCTGACAATCATGTTGAATAAAAATCAATTCATTTGCCAAAATGCGATTTGATGACGAACAAATAAATATAAAGAACTAAAGAATTTTTTATAAAGCCTTTAAGTGTTAAGTAGTCAGATTTTTTTCAGATTGAAAGACGCCATTCTGATTTCTGTCATTGAACTCAATTGGTATAATAATAGCAGAAGTCATATATGACTCGAGCGTTTGACAAAAAAAAATAAGTATTTTTCACTTGATGCTTCCAATGCCAGACAAGAGTTGGTGGGAATGAAAGAGTTTGTTTTTATTGAACAGGGACCACCCATGAATAAACGATGCCCAGCTAATTTTTTGCT
Organism: Lepidocyrtus paradoxus; assembly: GCA_034696885.1. NCBI lineage: Eukaryota > Metazoa > Arthropoda > Collembola > Entomobryomorpha > Entomobryidae > Lepidocyrtus > Lepidocyrtus paradoxus. Next base: position 16,300 of record JAQGAH010000533.1, on the reverse strand, counting down.
AGTGCATCTCTTTTTACTAAATCGAGATATGCAAATAAGGACTGTGACTGTGCAGATATCATCTCACTACTAACACCAACCTTGAAGACTTGAGGATCCTCACTCAAACTACTTCAAACTTTTGAAAGTAAATCTGCTGACAGCGAACATAGTAGAACATAGTAAATAGAATAAACTGATAGCACTCATCATTAGCATCCTTTAATCATCCACATTTGTCCTTTTAATTTCTCGAAGAACATAATTTATATAAGTAGTAGTCATGCAGGTTTGCTAAATAAATGATCATGATCACGATAATGGTAAAAAAGGGAAGTAGGAGTGGAATAAGAATGATAAGATGATGAGGTTGACTGGCACGGTTTCAGTCTTTCTTCTTTCTGCCTTTTCTGTACAGTCACTTACTTGCCCTTGGAACACTCCTCCAGTCCAGGCGGTTTGGAACGGCAAAGCGAAACTGGAAATGTGTATTTACCTTGCTTCAAAAAATTGGAAGCTGCAAATCATAAATAATACTGATGGATTACACAGAAATAAAAATAATGCAAGAAACGAAACGAAACGAAAATCCATTTTGAATTGAAGTGAAAAAGGAAGTGCATGCAAGTGAGTTTCAAGTGACTCATTTTGCTGGACGCTGCGCTGGACTAGAGTCACTGGATGGTGGAGTGAATGTTATGCTTTCGCTTCTGTTATTGCGGAAGTGAGTGAGTAGTCTGAGAGTGGATGGATATGATGGTGGGATTTTGAGAGTTAGTTAGGTATGTAGTTGGAGAGCAGAGCAGAGGTATGAAAGTGACTACTTGCATCTGTACATACTCGAGCTACTACACAGCATCTGATTATGCATTGGACATTGCTGTTGGTTGACTCCAATCCAATGTTGCAAATGTTGCAATCCCCTTCTTGTTGCCTGCATATCAAGTATCAAGCTACATGCTACATGCTACATGCTACATGCTACATGCTGGACCCCTGGCTGGATCACATCATCTGAGCTGGCTGAGCGCTCCCCAATCCCATTTCCCAATGTTTCTCATCTTCCCGTGTTGTGTTGTGGATGGGCCTGTTGTCGGGAGTTGCAAATATCGCAATTGGGATGGTTCAGACCATCTTCTGTCAACATATTCACATTCACATCAGATCTCCACAATGAGGGACACTCTACTCCAGCTCATATCGGTTATTATTGAGCTTATCAGAGATCAAAGTACTCTTATCATCTGCGAGCCATGCTAATTGCTGGCTGTCCAGTGCCAGTGTTCTCGTGCGGACCTTCTCATATATCTTAACCAAGTAGAATGACTCCAGAGACTGGGCTAGACAGATAAAAACAAAGATACCTACCTACAGGGATCGTGTGTGCTGGGGAGACACGTATCATGATCATGATGATGATAACTATTAACTGTTTGGTATCCCAATTAGCAGAAAGTGCTATTACAATTGGCACGCTTAAAAGGAGGAAAATGGGGATATGAAATTTTGCAAAAAAAAGTTTCGCAGGCTAAGAATGAAGATGTAGATATAAAATCAAAATGCAGAACACTACTGAATTGTGTTGAGGAAAGAAAGGCGAAAGGAGTCAAATGTAAAAGAGTCGGCGTCAATGAAGAAGAGCAGTAGTGATTGGTCAGCTGTTCTAAGCTCCTCATCCTAATCAAGTGATACTGCTAATTTTTCTCTCTCTGATAACCATAGTAATAATTACTGAGATAATAATATTTAATGATGAACCACCGACACATATCTTCAACAACTTTCCATAATCACCTGATTTTGCAAGATTGCCATTACTAAATTATACGTCAGCGATTAGCGACGTCATTCGTCAATTGCCCAAGATGAGAAATGTAGTTTGGAAGACAATTAGCAGGTAAATTATGGGAAACCATTGCGCATTTCTTAATATTTGCTATTCTCATTTTGTATTTAAGCGTGTGCCTAATTTACAAAATTACAAAAGATTGGCATACACATGTAAGTACTTAGTTAATTGGACGTTTATTATTTATGCAGAAAACTCAACCACCTGGCCAGAGGACAAGTGACAAGTGAGGATGAGAAATGAGTAGTTTTGTGAAATGAAGACTAGAAAAAAGTTTGCTGTCAATCGTCGCCTTTATTTCATTTAATTTATGAATTAATCCATAATCAATATCTTAGCGTGAGCGTACGCTAGGGTTTGCCATCGTGGTCGTTAATCAGGATTTGCAAAAGCTGGAAACCTGTAAATGGATTTCCTCGCCCTTTAATTGTGATATGGTGATGGTGAATGGTTGTGTTACGTGTTGGCTGATGGCATCACATGATGGTGGTCCGAAGACTAACTGCCGGTGTGATTTAATAAAGACTTTTTTGACACTGATGATTCCGGGGTTGTGTTCAGAAATTTAAAGAAAAAATGTACATAAATAGTTAACTGTTAGGGCTAAGGCTAACCAGCTCAGACCCAGATCAACGACATGGGAATGGCGCTCTCGTTTATCTTGAGTGGGGTTGGGGGAGGGAATGCACAACAATGGGGGACGACATTAGTAGAGGAAGGGGAAGGCGGAGGTCAAATGATCAGCACAACGGCCAGCAGCGATCCAAACATTGTGCACAACTCCCCGCAAACCCAGGCTGGAGGAGGGGACATGATCCTATTCAACGTGACGAGTGTAGATGACGTGGTGGAGCTGGCAACAGACTTTCGATTCCTAACCTTCATGTTGTCCCTTGGCTGTGCCCTGTTTTGGGTCCTGTATATCACCTTCTACAGCTCCCGCATAATTGGTCTAGTCGTGACGAAAGTAGTAAACAGGTTTATCAAGGAGGGCTACATCAAGATAGGCTCCATCTCCATGTCTGTCCTCTCTGGGAAGATTATGTTTAGAGACGTTGCCTATGTCACTGAAGACTGTGCCCTGAGGATCCAGGATGGATGGGTGATATTCCGCTGGTGGAGGGCGTACGTGCCGAAGGACATCACAGAGGACATGTCCCACTCGGACACTCGTCTCTCAATCCTACTGAATGGGTTCGAATACCACTTGTACAATCGTTCCGAGCTGTATTCCCGCCTCGAGAAGCTGTTTGGCCTGGACTCAGTCATATTTCCAGAACACAGTAAGACCGGGAGCAATGCCAGTAGTCACGCCAATAATAATATGAGCACGGAGGCTGGGAGTGGCCTCCAAAAAGAGAATGAAGACAACGGAAAGCCACGCTCCAAAAAACCGCCCTCGGCAGTGGGGTACTCATGGAGAGATCTCATACCTGTCATTAAACTGGAGCTTTGTTGCGGTCGCGTGGTCTTTGGGAGTATGCTGGTGCCGTACACTCTCGCCTTGGTTGTGGAGGAGGCTCATGTGATCTATACTACGAAGACGGCTGCCTCTCGCCTAGACAAGTTCATGCATATCGTCAAGTGTCGGGCTGAGAATTTTAAGGTGGTGCTGAGTCAGAGTCCAAAGTACACGGGACTTAAGGATGAGCCACCCCGTTTGATGGGGGAAGGATTTGGGATAGTGACCTCCAACAAGGTGGAGTTTTACTACTACATGGATGAGCCGGGAACAGTGCCTTCTCAGCCGGAAATGCTTCAGCTTGCGAATGGGGAGTTAGTGGAGGCAAATCCGCCCATGTGGGGCATAGACATAAAATGTGGGAAGGGGACGGACTTTAGTTACGGTCCTTGGGCGGATAGACAGAGGGAACAGTTATACAAGTTATTCTATCCGCAGGACTATCAGCCGATGAAGCCAACACCCACACCCGTGCCTGGGGAACAGAGACAGATACAATCATTTGATGTCAGACTGAGCACACTGAACGACGCCACAATCGACATTCTCTTCAGTAAAGATCAGGAGACCAATGCCGTTCATATGAATATCGGACCGGGCTCGTATTTGGAAGTAACCATCCCCTGGGTTGTCCACTCTGATGGCTACACGACCAAAATCACTGGCCAACTACTTCATCTTGAGGCCTCTACATCCCTCCAGTACCGCAATTTTGTGGAGAGCGAAACACTCCAGTTTACGGTGCGGAGTCATTATCCTATTCACTGGAATGATCATCAGGACTGGTGGTTGGAATTGACCGGATGTAAGGCATCTGTCAGCTTGATCTATGGTCACAAGTGGTTCTTTCAAGCGATGGTAAATGACTGGTCGAGCAGGACCCCTCCGGACATCCTCCACTTTGTGCCATACACTTGGAAGATTAACTTTTGCCTCAAAGAGTTTGAGATCATCACGGCGGTTAATGAGTACAACTGGATCGATTGCTCCAGTCAATACCATGAAAACAGTAAGAGCTTATTGCTTATCTACCAATCCACCAATTTACCAATCTACCTCTCATGTCCCTTATCATCATCCTCTAAGCATTCCTCTGTCTGAGGAAAGGCTCAAACTGACTAATACTGTTTTTCTAATATATCCAATATTTCTAGACTAAGATATCATAATTTGTAATTGCAGATTTATTGGCGGCATGTGGAGAGCAATTTGAACTTTCTTTTGACCTTCCTTTCCACGAGTTTCTACCGGAAACGGTTCTCTTTAAATTCTGGATCCAGATCGAGGGAGGAGATCTCAACTTTTTCGTTCCCGAAGTCAGCACAGCCTTTGTTGCCGTACAGAGCCTTGGGAAAACAGCAAAAATTCGGAACACTGACGGAAGTGTTACCTTCCTCCACAATTATAGCACCAACAGGCGTGGAACGCAAAAAACTGAGACTAGTGAGACCGGTAAACCGAGCGGAGGAGGCCGACGGGCAGGTGGGAAGGTGAAAAAGTGGAGGAATGTTTGTCAGCAGAGTAGCAACTGGGTGGAATGCTGGTCAGTCCCAATTTGCGCTATCAGCATCAGCTTCACGTACCATCCGATGCCCCCACTTGGACCTACTCCCCAGGCAGACGTGACCACTCCGGAGAAGGAAGAAAGTTTATTGAGTCCAATCCGTATCCCTGGACAGGATAAGGAGCAGTCGAAAAAGCATTTGAAGAGCGGTGCTAGTCTCGTGTACTCAGACTTTGAGCCATTGTCCTTGCCAGCGGACCGGGTGCACGTTGAATTGGAAGTGGGGCCCAGTGTGCTCCTCCTCTACGGCTCCCTTCTCAAACTAATCATCAACCTAAAGGAAAACATTTTTGGAGATTATCAGGAATTTATTGATATGGAAAGGATACGGTGTGGAGCAAGCTACTTATTTCCTGGACACACGGATAAATCCCATATGGAGTCTAGCTTGGGTGCCGGGATCGGATTGGGCGGAGGAGGAAACATGCAGAGTCCATCTCCTGCAGATAAAATCGACTTTAGAGAATATAGACCCCTTGATGTGACAGTCTCTGCAATTCTGCACGATATTCGTGGCCATTTGCTAAAGAACTGCAACGAGGATGATCCTCCCTGTCCCACCATTTGTGTGGAAAGGTTTGGTTTTGAAATGAATAAAAAGTTTCGGGAGACTCAGCTCCAAGTGCTCCTCTCTCCCATAATGCTGCTGGTAAGTGACACAGTGGAAAGGTTCGACTGCGGGGAGAAGCATTTGGGGGAGGGCTATCTGATGCTAAGCGGACTGCAGGTGAGAGGACATGCCATGTTCAGCAACGAAGGTCGTAGCCTCGATCAGGAAACTTTGGAGTACGCTTGGCTGATTGAAGTTCAACTTGGAAGGTTGAGTGGTCGCCTAAGCACGCCTCATTTGGAGAACATCATGAGCGGAATCAAAAGTTTTGTACTTTGTGTATTGGACGAGGAAAATAATCTGAGGTCGCCCCAATCCTTCCTCCTCTGTCATCATGGGAACAATCAATTTGAGTGCGAGGAGTACATTGCGTCACGACTTCAGCAGACTGAATCCACCTCGTCCACCTTCACCTGCAGTCAGTGCGGAGAGGGGAGTTGTCATTGTGGAAGCACTCCACAGGCACCACCAACATCTTCCAGCTTTGGTTCATTCCCCCAAGTTCCTTCCGCTTCAGCACAGAAAGGACCCAACGGCCTCTGTCCAACATCAGAGGAAATCAAGTACAAAATGGTGAGGTTGAGCGTGGACGCTGTCGACATATACATTGTGGAGGGAGGCACAGCCCTAAGTTTATGGGTCAGCCCAATCCGTCTGGCCATATGCAATCTACATGGACACGTAATGCGAGAAGGATTCACCCTCCTCATCTCCAATCTTCAACTCAGGCACTTTGTGATGGTCAATCCGGCGTTTACAAAAAGATTCCAGTTTTCGGACCTCAACATAATTCAGAGCTCGAGTGAGACGATGACTGCGGCCAGTTGGACTACGCATAATCAGGCACAGTCCAGTCCTAATCAAGCCAGCCCGACCAGCACCAGTGGACAGAGCTCATGGTCCTACTTGTGGTTGGAAGTGGGGGTTGTGGCGTTGGGTCCATTCTGTGTTGAGATGGCGCTCCGGGGAAGTGGGCAGTTGGCTCAGACACAACTCAACTTTCTTATCAAACATGACAAGAAAACGAAACGTCTGTGGTTCCTCTGGAAAATGGACAGTAGCACGGGGAGCAACATGAGCGGGATGAGCGGCCACAAGCGTTGTGCCTGTGCTGGTGGGTGTGCTTTCTTTGGAAGTAATGCGGGCGGTTCCAGATTCTTCTGGCCGAGCAAGAAGGATTGGATGGACGGGGTGAACGTGGCCTGCTTCCGGGTGAACAAGCAAGGGGAAGATGCAGGATTCGGGCAGAGTATATTGAAGCAGGGCGTGCTCGTGTTTGACACTCCTCCTTACACCACCCAGGGAACCACTGTGATTGAAATGCCTTCGGAGTATGGGAGGAGTGGTGGTGGGACTCATCTGGTCCATGGACAGAATAAGGTATGTCTTAAATCTCATCTCCCCTTCCCTTGCCCAATTTTAGCTTTCCTTGCTCAATAAAGACTGGCGTGCAGTCAGATTCTAATTCGATGTTTCCACTTTCCATTCTGTTTTCTCAGGCTGGGGGGAAGCAGCAAGGTAGCCATAAGACCCCGTTCACATTCAAACCAAGTCTGCTGGCGGACTTGTCTCACACCTCCAGCTCGGCGAGTCCTCACAACGAACGATACTATAGCAGCAGCACCACCTCAACTCTGACTTCTTCCACGACACATCACCCTTCTCATCAGCAAGCTAGCAGAAGAAAACTCTCCACTCACTCGGTGGAACGGAGCCGTATCTCCGATTCTAAGCTGGGCCAGGTAGACTACTCATCCCATCAAGAGGAGGAAACGGAGTGTGGAAGTGTTCGACTGTGTCGACTCAGCTCCTCTGAAGAGCGACAAAGTGTAGATGAGTCGCTGAGTAATTATCTGAGGAAAAGTGAAAGGGGACAGAGGCAGTGGGATGGAAGCTACGACTCTCTGGACTCCCTTTCAGACGTGAGCTTCATTTCAGCCTTAAGCGTTCAGGAGGAGTGTATGGTCAACCTTCAAATGCATCTGAACAAGCCGATCACTGAAAGCTCCCTCCTAATGCCTTGCTATATGAGCCATCTCACCCAGCTCAAGTGTGACAATTGGCATGTGAACGCTCCCACTTGCAATCCCTCCGACTCCTTGGGCCTTGCCCCCTTCGTTCAAATGCAGGATGGGAAGGTAATCTATGCGGGATCAAAATACACGCCCTACTTTGAGCCGCTTGTCGACGGTTTCACTACCCTTGCCATGGTGGACCGAGACAAAAATCATGTTGGTGGGGGATCGGGGCAAGATGATACGACACCCACTTCAGCCTCCTGTCTGAACACACCATCACAGACCCACTTTTGGGAAACCCCTGTTGCCGGTTCAGCATATGGTGGGAGTGGGGTCAAGCAGGGGGAGAACGCTCCACCACCGGCCATGGAAAACGACGAATTTTACAGAACCATCCTCAACTGTGGACGGGAGGGAACTGAGGAAGATGCCAGTGCACCAACCAGTTCCGAAAGTACTACACTTGTAATCCGCACCAAAAACGACGTCAACATAATGGTCTCGCCGATGCTACTGGAGGCTCTCCAGAAATTTGTTGAGGCGATTACTCCCACTTTGTGCTCTCTGCATCCTCTCACAATGGTGAATAACTTGCATGGGGACTGCATCTCTCGAGTGGAGAAAGCCAACCTGCTCAAAAAGGAGAAATCCGTGTTCCTGATGCGGATGCAGAACTCCAAACGAAACACTGCGATTCGGCAGGAGGCCACAGCGGAACTAAGTCCTGTTCACTCCAACTTGTTTGAGCAGGTTCTTCAAACGGCAATCCAGGGCTCCATCTCAATCCCGAAAATGAACCTCACCCTATTGCAGGCAAGCGTGGTGGAGGAGGTCATCTCATTCTCTGCGTTGGACAACATTCGGGATCTGATGTGCGTATCCATGTTGGCGGTAGCAATTGAGAGGACGGATATCTACTTTCTGTACAGGGAGCAGGAAAAGAAGACAGTCCAGGTGCTCCATCGACCTGCCATTCTTCCCAAGGCTGTCAAGAAGCGTAAAAGTAAAGTGAGTACGAGCGAGAGCATTCTGAGCGAGCCTGTCTTCATTGAAAACTCTGAGAAGCAGAGTGAGCTCATATCCACTTCCATCGATATCTCGCGGCTGCATGCCCAGCTGAGGCGATTGAAAAATGATAGCAGTATACTGAAGGAGGCTGTGATCACAGCCATTCCAAATCAACATTCCAAGGTTCTTTTCCGCTTTGCAAAGATTCCGTGCAACCTGGCCCAATCCAGCACAGAGGGACTACTGCATCGACAGGACTCTACTACGGAGGACCCCAATTCAGAGCTAAGCTCAGAACAAGCTCCTCCTCCACACCATCATCAGTCTCAACAGCAGCCACAACGGACAATCAGCTCGGATGAGAAGCTCGGCTTCATCATGTGTGAGTGTGGTCTGGAGGGAATCTCACTCAAAGGGATCAAGAATAGCGAGAGCCGAAGGGAAAAGTCTGAAGAAACTTTAAGGGAGGATGAGACTGTCAGCGTCACCTTATGTAACGAACTGGTGAACTCGAGTGGGGTCAACCTAGAGAAAGTACCGGATTCAGCCTCGGCCTCCATAAACAAGGATGCTGGGGATGGAGGAAGTGATAAAGAGACTAACACTTTGATAGGGGAGCAGGAGGAGGGTCAGAGTGAAGTTGAAGGGCCTCAACCACAGGCACTACCTACAAGAGGGAAAAGTGGGGGGGATGAAGGGGCTGCAAGTGCTTCATGTGTGATCAGGTTTAAAGTGATGTGGTACAACTTTGCCGCCCCACCCCAGACGCCAATAACAAGAAAAATCGATTATACACGGGTGGACTGGAATCTTGTGAGCACTGCCTCCACTGCGATCAACGCTTGGCTCAACCCCATTGACCAGCTCACTTTGGGAATCATGGGAATGTTAAGGGGGTATTCTAGGAGGACCACGGGTCTACTCGCCAGCTTGATGGCGGAAGCGTTAGAGATCCAATCCATTCATCAGCCCACTAGGAGCAAATACAGCAAGTTGACACCGATGGCAAAGACGCTGCAGGAGGATCCTTCCTGTCAACTTTGCATAGTGCTCAGGAGGTTCATCGCGGAGACAGAGATGGAAAAAATTGAGGGCAACGTTGCAGAAGCACGACTCCCACAGCTGAGCACTCTAAGACAGGGCGTGATTGTGCTGAGCAGACAGTGGAAGAACGTGCTCTACACACCCTTGCTGCTCGAGCACAATCTCAAATCTAAAAAGTCAAAGAACTTTACCGTCACATTTACACTCCCGCATAGCGAAGAGGTACAGAGAATACATACACGATACATATTGTTGGCATTGTTGGATGCTGATTCTTATACATATATTCATGACTACTAGTTATGGTCTATAATAACTCATTCTTGATTTCATCATTTGATTAATCATCATTTCCAAATTTCCAAATTACCAAATTTCCAAATTTCCAATAGGAAAGCCCTGGCTCAGACGGAGAATCTGTGGAAGAGACAACGGATGAGCGTGCCACACTGTTGGACATGGAAGGGGGCACTGTGTCCTCCCAATCTCTCCGGTTTGACAAAAGTATGGCGTTAGCAAGTTACTTGGTTTATAGCTATTTAGCTAAGCTAGTGTGCACTAACTACTCATCCCTACTCCCTATATAGTGAATAGAGAGGAAAATATTAACATTCTTCTATTTTGTATTATTCACTGACAGGTTCCGGAAGAAATTTTTCCTCTTCCTCCATCAGTGATCTATCAGTTAATGGGGTAAGTTAATACTTGCAACACCAGTTTTCAGTCAACAGAGTCTTCTACCAAATTATCCTCTTCATGATACTGATTTTAGTGATTTTAAATACTTGTTAAACCTGAAGGAAAAGAAGAAGCAACTTCCACCAGCAAACAACCGCGCTAGTGACCTATATTCCCTCCCAGATCAGAATGCACTCAATTCCATGGCCTTGGCTGATTCAGCCAATACAGCCAAGCTACAAAAGGACTCTGCAAAGCACAGCTCCGGAGGGAGCAGCAGCATTCTTCGCTGGTCTCACGCTGGGGACGGGGAGAGCGAAAAGTTAATGGCAGGTTCGGGAAGGAGCACTTCTGGAACTGCTGCCATGGCTGGAAATAAACGTCTCAACAAATCCGACATTATACGCCAGGTGAATGAATGGAACCAAAGCAATGAGGCCGCTGCAAAGGCCAGCTCAGCCTCAAAAGAGGAAGAAGACGATGACACGACCGACCACCCAGGACCATTGAAAGGGAAGCGCCATTTCTCCTCGGAACAAAGTCATGAAGAAAGCCTTTTACTCGGCGCCCACACCAAATTCCCACAGCATCCTAGCCTCATGCTTCTGGATGCACATGTCATTTTTAAACCCCTTCTCACAAGCATGGGACTCATGCCTCATCAGATAATGGGTTATTCCTTTGACCATCTCGGCTCCCATATGAGCATCAAAGCAGCCATCGACTTGCTGCGTATTGACATCGTTGAGAGTGAGCTGAAAGGATTTGTACGACGGGCCCCTTCAGGGCCTCAAACTAAGCCTGAAGTCAATTTCGTGCTCAACATTCCACCCGAAGTACCTGCCTTCCTTTGCGAAAAGATCGGCTTGGAGGGAGACTTCCAGAAGAGTGCGGATATGAGTAGGGACGTGCTCAACAGACGAAGCATGATCTATCTGAGTCGAAACTATTGGAAGAAGCAGGCCAAGAGTGCAATCATTTTTAGCGTAAATATTGACTACATCTCTCAACAAGTAAACATGCCCCTCCTGAGACTCCTTCACCAGATCACCACCATGTACCAGAATGTGAGAGAGACCCAGATGGAACTGAGAGAACAGAGGCCACTCATGGCTGCCACCAAGGAGCACCTACAATCCGAGAGCGCGGTCCCTGTCCAGAGCTCCGCGGCAAATACACTGCTTGCAGTCTCCACTTCGGGCGGAGTTCGCCACAAAAATAGTAGTAGCTCGGATGGGGAAGTAATGCTGGATGGAAAGCAGACACTAAACAGACAACCTTCCGGAAAGTCAGTCGGCTATCAACAAAGTACACTGCAAGCTCCATCAACCGCCACCAACACCATGTCAGGAACAATCTCCTCTGCCTTGGCCACGAGGACCCAGAGCTTTGCACAGAGATTCAAGAAGGGTTCCAGCGTTCTTCATCACAAGCTGAATTTTGACGGGACAATAAGGAATTCGAGTGCAAGTCAAACTCCAACCTCCTTAAGGGCCCCCGTTGAAATGATAGGGGGTAGTGCTGGAGCTCCGGTGGCCAGTACTGTTGCGCCAGCCTCCTCCATCGTAGTCAGTCCACCTGCTCCAAACTGTTGGAGGACCATTTACTACTTGTTGGACCTGTACGCAACAAGGCCGGAAACCAAGACGGTTATCAACAACAAGCCTCCACCCTTATCCTCCGCAAGCTTTAATAAAGGGACAAATGCTCCTTCCATGGTGTCCCCTGCTACAGGTAAGGATGTTCTCGACGAGGCTGAAAAGGGCCTAACCAGTCAAGAGCAAATCGTTCAACCTAGTTACGCCACAAACTCTTTGGAAAAGCAGAGGGAGCATCCATTTGAATCTCCTCGAATTTCCGTTTTTGGTATCGCTCGTATCCAGAGAACTAGGCTCCTGGCAACACTCAGTGGTCTGAAACTAGAAGCAGAGATAATGAATTTGCAAGCGAGTTGTTCGTACAAGAAGAAGGTGAGGCCGGCAGCGGTGGAGTTCTCGCTAACGGGCCATGTGGGCCAGTCAATGATCGTGTTGCTGGAGGGTGTTGCTCCAAATCAGCAAACTGTTGTCAGGGTCTCTGTCGCAAAGAGTGGGGCGCTTTATTCCAGTGTGAGTAGAAGGATGAAGGACAAGAACTCTGCTTTGCTCACCGTGGGACCCGTCATCATTGATATTCCACAACACCCCGTAGTCCTTCACGGAATGATGACTCGAAGCACCAAACAGCTATCCAACACTTTGCAAGAGTTCCGCGTGAATAGGACCGCGAGCAGAATCTCCAGAGGGACCACATTTGACGAGCTGGACTTTGCAACTCATCTCAGTCATCAGGTGGACTCTGCCATGCATCATCACCACCACCACCACCCACAGGGCCAGCCCCACCAGGTAGGGACTCAGCAGAGGAAATCGAGCGACTCTGCATTCTTCCAGCCACTCCAGATGCAGTTCACAATTGTGGTGCAGAGTCTAGGGATCACCGCTGCATTGTTACCCAGTCTCCAGGCTCAATATAAAATGGAAATGGTCAAGAGCTGTGGGATCACTGGGAGCAAGGCCAAGTTTCAGATTAGGCTCCCTGTTCACACACTCAGCTTTACCACCAAGTTGAGTATGGCGAGTGAGGGGAGCACATTGCCCAGTGCAGCTTGTATCAGCCTTCCACAGGTAAGTTCACTCCATCATCATTAACGCAGCTCAATAAAGCTGCGTTTATAAGATTCCTCTCCTCTCTGGGAGAAATGTCCGTCCGTCCATCCGTCCGTCCGTCCGAGGCAAAAAAGTTTCTCCGATTTGGATGAAACTTGGTACACATATGTAATCGAAGGCGGGGAGCAAAATGTAGATATTAGAATTTTAAAATTTACATAAACAGCTGAGTTACAGCTGATTAATCAGCTGATTTCTGACCATCACCGATTTGGATGAAACTCGGTATACTTATGTAATCAAGGGTAGGGAATACAACCCACATATTAGAATTTTAAAATTTGCATAAACAGCTGATTAATCAGCTGATATTTAACCATCACCGATTTGGGTAAAACTCAGTATACTTATGTAGTCAAGGGTGGGGAACACAACCCACACATTAGAATTTTAAAATTTGCATAAACAACTGACTTATATATCAGCTGATTTCTGACCATCACCGATTTGGCTGAAACTCGGTATATAAAGGTAATGGAGGGTGGGGAATACAACCTATATATTAAAATAGTTAATTAGCATAAACAGCTGATTAATCAGCTGATATCTGATTATCTCCGATTTGGCTGAAACTCAGTATATAGAGGTAATCGAAGGTGGGGAATACGTAGCATAATCAGCTGACACATATATGGACGTGTGGAATTTATTATCTATGCAATGTAAATACATGCGTCATTAATAGAATGGGGTACTGTGAGATGTCAAAGTTGAATTGTTTGACGTTTTATTGAATTTTGTGTTATTTCAGGTTGACGTGAGTGCTGAATATATCCAGGAGGATCACAATGCTCCGAAATTGAAGGAAGAAGGCTCATCTGGAGTTCCTCAAGCTGCTGCTATGACCACGGACGACGGTGTTGTGCTCCGTACCGGGAGCTATCTGTCTGCTTTTGCTGACATTGGGGCCTTTGAGCACTGTCTCACCACTGACCTCCTCAACCATCTCGTGTTCGTTCAAAAAGTGTTCATGAAGGAGGTGAACGAAGTGGTTCTCAAAATGTCTGGAGGAGACAAGCCAGTTCCCCTGTGGGAGGATGATGGCACATCTAGAAATGCCGTGAGAAGTCTCCTCTTTTCCTTGGTCGTTCGTCTGCAAAGCATTCAGATCACTGCGACTACCCCAACCAACACAGCTGTACGATTAGAGACAGGTCTCCTAGAATTTCAGATGAGCAATCGTGTAAAGACTGATGAGGAGGAGGAGCTTGGAGAACAACAGGAACAGGAGGCACAGCAGCAGCAATCCAGCTTCACGAGAGAGAAAAAACGAGGCCACCACCACCACCACCATCACCGCACCGCTCAACAACCCCCGCCACCAACTGGACAGCAACAGGCTCAATACCCAGACGTGAATAAAGTATTCATCAAGGCGCAGGTGGACGTTAATCTGAGTCTAGGTCAGTTGATAAGGAACATGGTGTTTGAGGAAGCAGAGTCTGAGTACCAGCAGTATGCCTTCTTCAAGACGCGGATAGGTCTGCGAAATGTGGCCGACATGAGCAGTGGCCACTCTACCTCAGCCACACTTCTAGGTCCTGAGGGACAGGACAAGGAGGTTGTGCTTATCACACTCACACGACCCCTCATTTATGTGCAGCCCATCGCGGTGGACAAGGCTATTTTGGTGTGGCTGAATTACAAGAGTGCATACGAGTATTGGAATGAGCAGCGAAGCAACTTGAACAGTGAAGTGATGCACTGCACTGGGGTGACCAGTGGCCAGCCGCACCAATCAGAGGTGGTTCGGGAGCACTACCCACGACCACAGCCACAGCAATCTCAAGCCCAGCAGCAGCAGCAGCAGCAAACACCAGAAGCTCCGCCCGTCCTCCAGTCTAGCACGCTATTTCTACAGTTGACTGTGGATGACATGGGAATTTCTATACCGCTGAATCCCAGTCCTCACGGGCTGAGGGCGGATGCAGAGAGCAGGGGAGCAGTTGTGGTCACTCTGGAGAGCACCTCTATTTCTGCCTGCAGCTCAGGCTCACTTGTGAGCAAGGGAAGGTTCACGGGACTCTGCTTCCGATTCACAGACGATATGGTGAGTATGGATGACTGGAAGCCGAATCTCCTTGATCCAACAGTGATGAACTTTTGTGTAGTGAGCGAGGGCACGTACGAGGTTTGCTCTCGAACCACTTCCAGAAAGAGCTCGGAAGAGAAAGTAGAGGGGAGGAATGCCAAGTGGTTTCTCAACGTCCAATGGCAAATGGAGGGAGTGGATATGCATGTGGACGTAAATATTGGGAAGCAGCTCAGTGCCTTGGGACACACACTCACAACGCTGGCAGCGTTTGAGGAGGAGGAGGATGAAGAGGAAGTAGTCGCTGAAGAGGATGACGACAGAGACGAAGACGAGGAGGAGGAGGGTAGGGATGACTTTGTCAATTCTGAAGACTTTCCCGACTCGATGGGAGGTGGGGAAGATGGGGCAAGACGACACCAGCCTAGAGCCTCCCGCTCCATATCTCAAGAGTCTGTCGTGCTTCGAAAGCAAAAGTCCATGCAGACTGGGGACAATCTCCCAGCTTTCCTGACGGACCCTAGTGTGGGGCCCCGACAGAAAAGGAGTATGCTTGAGAAGGAGATGCAGGAGAGGATTAGTTTGATTGACGAGCTGAATAAGGCGGGCTCGCCCCAAGCTCTCATTGAGGAGGAGAGGAAGAAATTGCAAGAGTTGGAAAATGTCGCGTTCCGAGACTTTAGAAGAGACTGGATTAAGAAGTTGAGGAGGCAGAGTACCAAAGCGG
This sequence comes from Lepidocyrtus paradoxus, assembly GCA_034696885.1. Taxonomy (NCBI): domain Eukaryota; kingdom Metazoa; phylum Arthropoda; class Collembola; order Entomobryomorpha; family Entomobryidae; genus Lepidocyrtus; species Lepidocyrtus paradoxus. The sequence continues at coordinate 621 of JAQGAH010000533.1, read as the reverse complement.
CAGGGATCCGCGACAAGTTCAGCTGGTCAGGGAGGGAAGGGAAGAATTTGGGCCACAGGAGCAAATCACTCGCCGTAACTACACCGGACTCTGATAAGCAACCAGAGTGGAGGTATGCCTTTATTACTAGTTTTCAATCTTCAATCTTAACAAAAGCAGTGTGTTATGATGCACACAATTCAGTCATGATAACAACAATGACAACTTAAATATTCACTCAGCATTCTTGTAAGTCAGAAGTCAGGGTTGCGAAATGAAATGAAAGTACTTAATTGCCAATGGAAGACCAAAGGCTATTTATCGGTAGCCTAAGCAAGTCGCAGGTAGTGAATGTTAAACCATGAATAGTGATTCTTGTCCTGGAAATCATGGAAATGAGCCCCTTCAAAGCCCAGCTTCAGCAAGATGGCTCGAATCCCAGTTGGCAGTTATAAGACTTGCCCCAAATTGCTCCTCATATTGTTACTAGCTAATTACAATTTACAAAGTATCCCACTCATACTTAATGTCTTACAAGCATAGTTATTTCCAAATATAGTTAGTTTTTAATCCATAATACTATAATCCCATGGCAAAAATTTTTCTACATAGGATTTAGCTCATATCGTGTGTATAGGGGTA
>JAQGAH010000532.1:0-34045 GCA_034696885.1 Lepidocyrtus paradoxus | reverse complement strand
GCTAATGTGTTACTAAGGACCTTAAAAATTATAATCGATTTTTGAAGACCCCATAGGGACATTTGCCAAATCAGACTAACCAAACGAAAGCTATGTTTGTTAGGAACATTTTGATGCATGAATCAGTTAATCAGTTGGACCGTTCCAGAGTTAGAAGATTATTTTTGGAGGGACACACCGGGTAATCATACTTTATGGCTAAATGTCTAATATAAGGTTGATTGTTAAGCAATTCAAACATATATATCTCAGCTCCAGTGAATAAAATGGATTTCTAGTACAGTAGATAACGCAATTAGATCCAATATAATATTACTATATAGATACGCTCTATAAAATATCCACTAAATAATCTATGGATTACAGATATAATTAATTTCTTTGTTGTTGTATTAACAAGATGTGTATGATTTTCGAACTGGTGCTTGTAGATTTGATCATCCTTATTGATAATTGATGCAATAAATAAACCGAAAAAAAGGACAAACGTTTCTTGAAAAAGTTAAGGCTGGAATGCATGTATCACTTTTCCCCAAAGTTAATTGCATCTTGGCTCATTGATTTCTGATTTTATATGAGGCTAATCGTCCGTGATTAGGCTAGTTTTTTTATCCTACTATGATTACGAATACTTACATTACGATTTATTTATTTTATTGTTGCAATGCAAATTAAAGTCAGGCAGAATATTTGTATATTTGTGCGGTGCGGAGTAGAATTCAAATAGCTCATCATAATTAGCAGGTTATCGATCCAATTCATATTTTTTCTTGTAAGTAATGTGGAGTAGCAAAATATTTAACAGATTTAAGTTACAATAATGTTGTATTAGTATCAGAAAATGTTTTGTTGCAGTTGCAATGCTGCCCCATCATTGCTTCGCCCCTTGGTGAGTAATATCCACTAGCACGTCGAGTAAGTTGCAATTGGATGGTAATGATTGAATAAGTCACAATTACTCCAAAAATCTAATTAAAAACCAAAATAAATCCCTTAAAGTAGCATGACATATTGTATCAGAGCAATATGTATTTACACATTTAATTTTGAAACTCTAGTAAACACATACTGTTCCAAGGAATCTAAATGTAATCACGAAAAATGCGCTTCCCTTTAACGCAAGTTGATTGGAGTGGAGATCCATTAGCAAAGATGAAACGGCTTTTGTGGGAATTGCATCAGAGTTTTCAAGAGAAGAGATCCAGCAAAAGAACTCGACTCCCTTAATTAATTATAGATATTACAGTGATTTTGGGATTAGTTCCATTTGAAATAGAAAAGTACTGACTTATAATTGCTATTATAGCTATTGATTTAAGTACCTTTTTATGTATATCCGCCGACAATGACAAAGCCAGAAAAAAAATCATGAAAAACGCATACACCCGCAATAACATGACAGGATGAACATTATTCTCAAAGAATGACACCCCAATCCAAGCGGCATAATAAGGAAGAGATACCGACACACATGAACAAATCATGACTCCCATAGCCCGGTTCAAATTCTTTATAAATTTTCGAATTGAAATGTACTTTCTCAAAATCTGCAAAAACATCATCGAGTTTTTGAATCGTATTGTTGCATATTCGACCATATTTTATGTTATGTATTTCATGCAATTTTTGTTTTTACCCTTTCTGATGCAATCGGGGAGCCCATGGAATTTTTACAAAATTGTCTAAACTCGTGCATTATCTTTCTTGCGCAAATTGGTACAAGCAAGACGAATAAGTCAACATACGGCACAAGCACAACGGACGGAATGAGGATGATAATCTGGAGAAGCGTCAGTAGGAAAAGTATTATTTGAAAGAAAATGGACTTCTGTTCATCCGAATTTTCTCTAAAGAGAAAGTGAAGTTGGGCTCGCTCTTGAAGGTCTTTGTAGAAAAGGGTGAAGCTTTGATGGGTGTACATTGTGTTAATTAGATAAATGTCTGTTAGTCCCATGATGAGCACAAAAGTGCTTATTGAATAGGCTATGACATTGATCTATTGAACCAAAAAATAATATATACAACTAGTTATAGGTAGGTCATTTGTAATTAATAATTTTGCTTTAATTGCTGGACATCATGAAAGATGATCAATTCATTACCCAAAATTTCGTTGTCAGCTTTTTTGTCTGGTCATAAAATTTTAATTTTTGCATGTTGGCGAACGCAACCCGAAACGCATCCTGTTTATACCAAAATGTCGCGTTCAGTGATAAATGGTAAGCAATATAACCGACATAACAGAAAGAGTTAAAATGGCCCAATTGATCCATTTTGTTGGCTTGACGGGAACTCCACCAAAAGAGTGATACGTATTCAAAAAGTATTGCAAATTGTACTAGTCCGCAAAGGGTCTGAAATACATTGCACATTTAAAAATGTTTCATGAAAAATTGAATAAATTAAACGGACCTTGAGCTACATTTTAACTTTAGTGGTGACTGTTTTAAAAATTTAATGTATTTAAATATATTTACCTTTTGCGTACTGTTTATGGAAATCTCCAGTCTGTGGCTTTCCTCATTTCTTTGTAATTTAAAGGGAACCAATAACGCGTAGTACCCGAAATTAATGTAAATCTTCCAAAAATCTATAAAGGGGATTGAGTCCGGTATGTCAATGGAAAAGTCATCGAGGGATTGCTTCTCAGGAAGCATGTTGATTTTGAAGCCCCAAAAGACTAAGTTGTTTCAAACTGGTTTAAAATCTAAATATGTCTAACATTCGCTCCTTAGCTAAACCTTCCTAAATAAGCCAAATCGTCCCAACTACTTCTATAGTCCCTACCCAAACACGATGCAGAATAGGAGGTCATCGTGTCACAATTTCTAGTCTTATCATCATACAAATGACTCATGTCATCATGTCGCCTACAGTGCATATGCATGTATCACTAATTGTAAATTTTAAAACCATATGCTTCTCTTCATTACAGAACTGAATACTTCCCTGAATTGGCGCCAGACGTGAGATTACCTATGCAAATAGAAAAATGTTGAGGTCCGTTGTTTTCTTGCCAAAATTCATGTTCCGCCCATGTCCGCTTTCTCGTGTTATGATAACCATGATATGATATGAACAAACTTTTAACAGAGCAGAATGATCAACCCAAAAACAAAGCAGAAAACATGTATGAAGCTCGTGGATTTGCCTAAAGACAATTAATATAAAATTAATATTGTTGAAGATAGGTAAAGCTCAAGCTAAAATGGCCTAGCCTATTTTGTCTAATGTGGTGTCAAGTGCGTATGATTTTCCACTTGATGCTCGTTAGCATAAGCATCACGAGATATCTGGAACTGGATAATGATACTGGTATACGTCACGATGATACTCAATATCTGAAAGAAAGAAAAACCAGGTCCAAGTCAACTGCAACTTAACATAATACATTATTGAAACATTTAGGCACACTTCAAAAATTATAGTACCGTGACAAGAAACCTGTAGTTGATGACAAATAATCCGCATCCACTAAGGGAAATTCGGTTGCTGTATAAATCCATCATTAAGACAGTCATCTTATTTGGTGATAAGAGGGTATGTAACTCGGAAGAGCCTATCCAGTCATAAAACTCGTTAGCCTGTACAGCAATACAACGTGTTTTGCAAATTACGACGAATAAACAAAAGTATTTTGTTAAATAATTCATATTCACAAATCAGTAATTAGGTCCAGCACATACTCTTTGATTGATTCGAGCAGCGAGGGAGACGACGAATAAAAATGTGACAAAATAAATGTAAAAATGCACGGCATCATATGTCTCGACGGTATTTTCAAAAATCTGTACCGCAATCCATGTCGCATAAATTGGGAGCGAGATACCGATACAACAAAGGAAAATTAGTCCCAGCCCATTGTTCACAGTTTTGAAAAATTTCTTTAAAGCAAGGTACTGGGAAATGATCTGAAAAGCACAAAATGTTTTTATTAAATCACTTTCGTCCGGTTTATCATTATCCATGTGTTCCTTTAACTGACCGTTGGCAGATACTCCTCTCCACTATGGATTGACTGGTCAGCATTACGACATTTTCTCATAAAGTTTCTCATCACATCCCAACAGCAGATGGTCGTTAAAAAAGCAAACAAATCCAGCATGTGAACAAGGACCGCACTTGGAATCAAGATAAGGGTATGAAATATGAATCACAGTAAAAATGAAGGCTGGCAGGGAACGCCAGTCATGAAAATGAAATAAGTGGTCTTCCTCCATGTTCGGGTCACTCATAAGAAAACAGGCTTTGGCCTGTACAAACATCTTTTCGAAAAATGATGGAAAATTTGCTTTGAAAATGAATGCTTCATGGATAACTGGATGAGTCATTGACATCAGGTACGCTCCGATGCAAATCAGGTATACGAGGACTTTAACCTGGGGAAAGGTGAAACGAATTCAAGGTCTTTGTATAAGTAATTAATATGATCTGATCAGGCATTTAGCTATTGTAGCCTGAAACAGACATGCGAATTGACAAATTGTATATAATTATTTCTCATTATCATTATTATATAAGCCAGAATTGTCATATACAATTTGTATCCAGGCCCAGAGGATTCATTAAACTTCTTTTTGCTGTATTAGATAATTTATTTGAAAGGTAGTTAGTTAGGCGTGTGCTTCACATGCATTGGGTCTCATTTTCACCTGTGGTGATGTATATGCACCCCTTTTTTGCGAAATGCAATTACTGGCAAGTCAAATTTTTATTCCAACACATTCACGTATGAGCAGTGTTGATACAGATGCACTGTCAAGGACAGTTTTGGTAATGAACTTTTCGTACATGATTGCCGAAAAGGTGTTGGGTCCAATGACTAATTTGGATTGTTGCACGTACAGCGTTTAATTAGACAATTGTCGATTGATTTGACTGTACGCGCACGCTATTTTGCAACATGGGTGTATCATAAACAGTTTTTTAATCACCTACTTTCCACGCAATGCCTTTCACTTTTTGATGCGCATTTGTTTGTAAGAATATTTACTGAATGATACAAATAAGTACTTATGAATACGCATGTTGTCCCAAAATTAAAAACAATATCAATCTACTTTGCCACGATAATACAGTTTGTTTCTGGGAGATGCGGTCATTTGCATGTCCTCATTAGGCAGACGATGCTTAGAAATTACATAATTAATCGTGGATCCAGATATCGTAAAAATATTTATTTATTCCTTATGAGCTGGGAAATACGAGGGGCTTTATATAAATAAATCGCATTGCGCTTGTTTGAAACATTAATTTTCTGTTACGTCCTGCTTTCTAGCAAATTGTTCTTTACTCCTCATACTCGAAAATCTTTCTCTTCTCAATCATGGCTCAATATACAGTTCTCATTGCAGCGTTCACGGTCTCTGTGCTTATAGCTCATGTAAGTTCATTTTTTTTGTGAAATTCGTGAAATAATTTGGAATTTCGAAACTTTTCCTTTGTAAATGTAAACTATCTAGTACATATTAAAACTAATATTTGAATTTTTATTTAGTCCCTGTGCTTTCGCGTAGACCTACCAGTGAGCATTGCATTGGAACAAGAAGGAACTAAAGAGGCAAGACAGGTAAGAACCTTTCAATTTGCTTAAACTGATAATTTTCATAGCCGGACCGAAATGAAAAACCTTTTCTTGTTTAAATAAACATGAGCAGCAAGCCGACAACATCTTGGTTCTACAAAATGAAGTCCAACAGCAAACCCCAGAGCCCGCTCTTCCTACCAGAATTCGGGACACCGTAATTAATGGCATTCGGGATTTTGGAAATAACGTACGGCAAGTTCCAAGCAGAGTGTCTGAATGCTTCCAGAACATCTCTAAATGCGCTGACACCATTCTCAGGAGGAATGCGACAGCTGGAGGACCCACTTTACCTTTAGGAATCACCCTTCCTCCATTTCCTACGCAGGAGTAACAACCGATAATTTTACTAGTTTAAAAAAAGTTTAAATGCGATTTCTTCTTAATGCCTACGTAATTATAACTCATCTGTGTGCAATACTACAGTCCTTCGCTCAACTTCATGAACGATGTCTTGATCTTTTAATAAAGAATACTTTCACTATTTTATATTAAACGGATATATGGTTTCATGAAATCTTGTCATCATTTTATCTTTATCCATGAACATATCATTTCATTGCTTACTTGTATTTTCTTCCGTTTCATGGAGTTTTCCCCCGTTGGAAAACTTTCTTCATCTTCCAGCTGCTCTCCAATGCTCTCAATTTGATCTTTCTTCAGCCAAAAGATGTAAATCAACGAAATTGTATAGATCAATGATGCCACCAGGTTTGCAGAATGTAAAATGTTTACAGGATTTTTCTGCATCTCCTTGAAGCTTGGAAGAAGACGAAGAATGGAAACTAACTCGAAGACCACCAGCGTCTGGATGACAGCACATGTTATCTACATACATATTAAAAAAGTGACCCAACATTTGTATAATTACATATTTCAAATTGTCCCAAATATAAAGATTAAGCTGTCCTTACCTGTTGCAATCTATTTGTATGGAGCTTATACGTTTTTCTACCTGTAGAGCGGGCGTATTGTAACTTAAACCGAAATGGAATGACCAGTAGAAAGTAGCCCAAATCCAGAAAAATCTTCAGGTAATAAATAAAGTGGGATCGTTTGAGAGATGAGTCAAACTGAAGTTGAGGTTCTTCTTCCATACCTTGTCGAAGAGCAGTCTCACGATGCCCCTCCCTTGAAATGAATGTCTCTGACGCACTTTCCCTTCTATACTCGTTGGCCTCCATTTTAACTCTATATTTGCAGTTCTGTATTGCATGCAAAAATAATGTTTGCTTTTTCTGTTCCTGACAAGGACTCGTCCGGAAGTCCTTTCTTACGCACTCAAGGTTGCTTTGCAAATTAGTTTCTCCTCAAACGGTATATTTCCATTCTGTACAAAGCAAATAAGGAACAATTTGGAATTAGAGCCGGTTTATTTTTCCTCTTTCGACATTTGACAATGATCCCACGAACAAACAACGAACATGTTCGGATATCCAATTTTCCTCGATAAGGTTCTGGGATAAAAAGTCTTTTGTACGTTTGTTTGGACTCCTTATCTATCTAATGAATGGATGGTGATGATTTCACTTGAGACATTACTATAATAGAGCTACATATTATGTATATGAAAATTGTAGCTGCCCATCTGATGATGAAATGGATTGTTATATATGCAATACCAGTCAATTGGCCATTGTATTCAATGTGACGTGAAAGGTGTTTTTACGACACCGAGTACCGACGGACAAAGAATCAACTAATTAAGTAAGTTTTCCATTACAATCTTTTTATTTGAGATAGGAAATTTATATAAAGGTTTAAGTAAACAGACATACATGGACTGCAGTTTTAACGCAAAAATTCATTAAACACAATTACTTTGCTGGTGCCTCTCTTAACATCATTCATAAGCTCCACAATATACATTCCACCAGAGACAAACAAACCTCCAAACCAAATCATAAACGTAAAGGTAAAGTTTGACAAAGTAAAAGGTTTAACTGTTGCGTAAATATCATCTAGAAACCTCTTCAATACACGGTAGACTCTCGAATCTGTCCTGTTCCTCAACCACGACTTTCCATCCTCCAATCCGAATGCTTCTGCTGTTCTCTTCAAATACATCACAATTCCCATATCCCTAAATTGGCCAATTGCTTTATTAAAGTTTCTTGTGTAAACGGAATGCCTTCGAAATCCGATACTATTCAAGGAGCTGTGAATGGAGGCTGACACTCGAACCAAATTAAGTCCCGCAAATAATGTTGCATTTGTCGCTATCCCCATCCTGGTCACGGACTCCCACCCAATGCACACAGTCTTTGGCTTTAAAATAACGCCTATAATACACTCCCCGGTGTCCGGTATCAAATGCTCCATGAATCTCTCCTGAATCCCGATGATGAGAGGATTTGTGCTGTCATTGAAAAAGTGAAAGCAATCACAGGATCCATTGTTAATATAATTAAAAGAAATATTATAGTCCAAACGATCCGCTAACTGCTCAAATGAGGTGGGGACAGGCTCCGGAATTAATTTAGTTAGGAATGAGCTGAGGTTACTGTTATACGCAATGTTCAAATTGAGGACGAACAGCAACCAGAAAAACGTGATTACATATGCCTTCTTTGGAATTTTTGGGACACTTTGTGTAACGAGGATTGCAAAGGGTATGGTAAAGGCGTTGTGTGGATTCGCCAAAATCTCATCTTTTTCTATCGCCGTGAATTTTAGTGGGAGATAGTATAACGGTACCACTGCCAAAAAGACTAAAAGGATAATCCCCCACGTGTCCAACGTGAAGATGTGGATTACCGCTGTCCATTCCAGATGAGTTTCAGGATTTCTCGTTAAAAATACGAGGGTATCGATATAGTTGCTTGTTGTTAAGTCAATTACCCCTACCTGGCCCATGGTCAACCGGGCTATGAAGGCTATGTCAGCCTTCCCATTCAAAACATCTCCCAGCATCCCATTTGCAGTGCCATCCTTGGCTAATTTTCCGTTTCCTCTGGTAGGATCAATATCCCATTTTAGTGAAAAGTTGTAATTAGCTGCGCAAATTGTTAACATTCCGTGATGGGTTCCGCCGATAACTTTCGTTTTTTCCTTGTCCTCGAACACAATGTATGGAGCTAGTGTATTTGCTGACACTCTGAACGTTCTCCCATTCAAGGTGAAAGCTCCGTTTGGAAAGTTGAATAAATGGGAAGTAATTTCCATCTCCCCATTTTTGTAAATTGGTGGATCGACCAGAAAGGTAAGGAAATTGGTTGTTGACTCTGCTGAAATCCCATTGTTCTCATAAACCAAACCAAGTCTTGTACGCAGCCCCAAGCCAAAGGGGGATAGGAAGTAATCTCTGAGAATCTGTTCCACCCCAATAACAATAAAAATGTCATAGTCCACTCTTACAAATGGTGAAAGTTCAATTGTAGTAATGTCCTTGAAATTATCATTAGTTGCTAGCAAAATCACCGCCAGATAACTAGATGTAAATTTTCCTAATGACACAGGAGCTACCTTCTGATTTGGGGCGTAGTTACTTCGTCTTGGCATTCTTTCTGTGCTATAGAATATAAACTGAGGTTCATCAAAGTCTACATAGGACATGTAACGAAATTCGTTAGTTAAGTCGGAATTTTTCTCAAGTCCTAATAAAAGAAACATAATTTGGGAAGGCTTATTTTCTCCAATAGTTTTGACAATGGTTACGAGCTCCTTGTTAAAATTAATGAATGGAGAATTTTTGTTCCCATCAACAAAGGTGAGGATTATAATGAATAGGGGAAATATTCTCACTGAATAGGTTGCACAATTAAAAGGAAGAAACGTGGGAACGACGAAAACTTCCATCTGGAATTTTTCTAGTAAATGTTGCAGCTTTCACTTGAATTGAATGTTGATGTTGCCCTTGCACATGTCAGGCTCACAATGTGCATGGAAATTTTAATTAATGGTCAAAACGTCTGTCCCATTATTGGAACAAAAACGACGAATCAAATTATATATGTCAAAGTGTCAGATTCCCAGACTTGATAGAATGCACGTGTATTTTATTTATAGCTTATCCGCTGTAATTTTACAGCATTCCACTCATTGTCAGTGCTGGAACATTTACATGCACTCTAGACCTAGGCCACTGGAAATGGACAGGGCCAGTCATCTTGAATGTTTCACAAGAGCGGCAACGCTTTGATGACTACACTGGTAATGATATGTCAATGTTGGATATTCGAAATTAGATATCCACAAATATTTAAACTTTAATTAGTTAATGCGAATGTGCTTATATTTTATACGTGAGAGGCATGAAGGTATCAATCATTTGACCCGTCTAATCAGACCAATTGACCACTGTCTGCTTTTCACTATATCTGTATAACTGAAAGTTAGTATATAAATAAGAATAAACAAACAATTTTCGCCAAGCACACGCTTCCGCTGAGTGATAGATAGGTTACGGACCCCAATAACAGTCGGCTGAATTAAAGTAGAGGGGAACTCAAGAAAATTGGGCAAATGTCAGGAAGTGGCTGTCTGCATTTATGACCAACGAATTCTAAATCGATGGACAACTTTGAACCCTAATCTGTCAAGTATGTGCACGTTTCAATTATGTAGGTTATGTTTACTAAACATTTCTAGACAGGAAGGGTTAAAAATTTAGAATGTTTCTTAAAGAAATCGCCGAAAAGGGGATATGCTATTCCAATCCATAGATTACTAACAATGCAACACATCGTCCACAGCACGTCGTGCAAACAGCTATTTGGTAATGATAAGCTTAAAGCGTCTCATATGCGTACTTAAGGCTGACAACATGTAATTGTCATGTTTATCAATTAGCTATTCAAACGTTTTAGAAATGTGTTATACACAAACCCCAATTAGGCCCGTAAAAAGTGTGAAGAGCACAACAGTTCCGTGGAAAACCTTCAACTTTTGATTTTATTCAATAACACATGTCATATTACAAAGGAACTACAATACATGTGTCTTGTTATTTTGTATTAGTCAATAGAAAATTGGCTAACTTTTTTCCTAAATTATGATAGTAATCTGAATTATAATAAGTAATAACATCCTTTGACACTTCCGCTTAGTTTGTGGGAATCTCCAGTGAAAGTGGGGATGGGACCATCAATGGAGGTGTGATGTTGTGAATAACTAAAGCCCGCTCAATCCACTTCATTAGTTCCCGACACAGTTCCTCCATCGGCAATAAGGCACTAATTATCTTGAACTGCTCCGGTAATGCTTGGCTGATAAGATCAATTTCCCGTTTGAACTTCTTTGCCTGTTCCACCGCCACGAAATTGATGTCAGGCTGGAGCTTCCGGAGGGCTTTGGAAGCTTTCACTTGGAATTTCAGGTATAAATGAATGATGTCTCGGCTTGCTTTCTCCGAAAATTTAATGAACAGGACAAAGTCAGGCTTCCAAATCTAAAAGAATGAATAACTTTCACTTGCAATACTTTCTCTCAGAACTAAAATAAATGAATAATATTTAAAAAGCATTCATTCACTGACGTAGCTAGTGAACTCATTTGCTTGTGAAAGCGTAGAAGGATATTCGGTAAATATAAAGCCTTTGTATTCCTTGCTCCTACAAACGTTTGCCATTTGCTTCCGAATAATTTCAAAAATGAATGCACGCGGGACTGTGATTCCACGGTGGAGCAAATGGTGCACTTCGTCCTCTCGATGCACCTCCAGCATAATTTCTGTTTGCAACATTGATCCTATATTCACATGGAAAAGATCATAACTCAATGCCAATCTATTTACTATTGCCGATATAGGAGCTCCTGGCGTGGCTAGGACCCAGATAAGTGGCAAATTTGCAGACTTGATTGCTTCAATGTCCTATAAATAGAATAGATAAAAATTAATAACCCAGCAAATATTAAAAAAAATATGAATCAATCTCACGATTTAAGATAGCAGCTCAGGTGTGTACCTCTGGTAAGTAATCTGCGACGGTGTAGCTTCCCTCCTTCTTGTACAGTTCACGATGAATAGCGGCCCTAGCAGTGAACCTTAAATACCATTGATAAATTCTTCCAAAAATTCCGCAAATCCCCTTTGGTTCTGGCTCTTGACTGTTAGTAGTCTTGGAGGAAGCTTTGGAAGCAGACATTTTTGAGTTTTGAATTGTGCAGGACTCTTGAAATGAAATGATAATCGTTTACCCAGATCGGATCACTCATAATATGTGTGTAACTCTGCATATATTAGAATTCAACTTTCAATAAAAATATTGAAAACATTTCCGATTTTTTGCCTTCATTTATTAACTGGTGTTGTACATCCATGGCATTTTAACCAAAAATACAATGCAAATCGTACAAAAAACACAAAATAAAAAATTTCTCCTGTCCAAATAAGGTAAGCATATACATGTAGATGATGTATACTTCATTTTCTAACACAAAATAGGCGCATTGAAGTCTATATAGTGGATTAACTAAAAAATAAGAGTCAATATTGTTATTCGCCGGATTTAGTTCAAGTTGTTCTTGTTGGGGATCTCGCTGAGAAACTGTGTAGCTGTCAAAGTTTACACGTAAATACAACCGTATTCTTTCACTTTAGCATTTTCAACTGACTAAAAGAAGTCAAAACAATTATTCGACTCAACTACATCCTTTAATGCTTTAATTAATTTAATTTCCACTTGGTACTTGGTATACGCATGAAAATATTCTTTTCGGCTTTTTTCTTTTTTTTCTGGCAAAAATTAACAAAAACTATTTCAATAACGTCCAGTATTACGAGTTTTAAAAACCTAACTTCTACTTAAGAATATACTATATATACTGTAGATAATTCATCCTCATTTAATAAACTTACGAGAGGACACTATAATTGCTAAAATGAAGAAAACCAACATATATCCAGCTTCAACAGCAAACCCAGGCCATACCATATCATGGGAAAACTCCCACCCCCGACTGGTGATAGATCGCATAGATTCGCATGCCAAAGTGCAAGGCAGCACGTACGAAATTTTCTGTATTATGTAGGGCATTCCCTCTACTGGCCAGCACATTCCAGAGAGAAGTACGTTTGGAACAAAAATGGCGAATGCCAACAAAGCAACTTGTAATTCCTCTGTACAAAATGAGCCGAATAAAAATCCGAGAGCGACTCCACAATAACTTGACAATAAGCCAAGAAGGAACATTAACACAAGAGAGCCCTCAATGTGCATCTTAAATACAAACACCGTAAGGATGTAAATGACTAACATTCGCAGCACTGCGATGAAAAACTCTGTTACGGAAAACGCCAAAAATATTTCCCACATTCGGATTCCGGCCACTAAAGAGCGTTCCATTGTACCATTTCGTTTTTCGCTCACCGAGCTAATTCCAGAGGTCACAATCGGCCAAAAGAACAGGAGACCTATGAAGAAAGATGCAACCAAAAAGTCCCTTAAACTTTCAACCTTTTCGCCCAAAATAGGAGTTTTGTAGGTCAGGGGATATTCGGCGCTGTAAGGATCATAGCCGCAATCCCCAAGAAGAGCACGTATAAACTTTTGGAACGCCAAGAACAGTTCGACTTGAAGGAGCCGAGCGTTTATGGTATCTGAAAATTACATTTAATAGTCCATTTAAAATTCTATATTCATCTACTCCCAAGACAATAATCCATTTGATATGGAAATATACTTACTAGATTCATCTAATTTTGCTACAATACTTGATTGGTTAAAGCTATCAGGATCAGCCTTCAAACCAGACGCCGCTCGTTCGTACAAGTACCAGGAGAACTCGGGTGGAAAGTGTAAAAATCCCCATATATCTCCCTTCCTCACTCCATTCTCTGCTTCTTCTTTTGAATGAAATGTTTTCTAAACAAGTTTAAGTTAAGGATATAGATGACGGACAAATTGAAAATAATAGGTTTTAGCTAGGTTATACTTACCATGTTAAATGTTGGAAATGGCAGATGTTTTAAATATTTGCAGCTAAAATAATTCATGTCACACGTTCCGTCCCAACCCTTTCGCAGGTCATAGCATGTCACAGATGTATTGGGTAACTCACCATTCACAACACCAAAGTTAACGTTAGTAGGATTGGGCCCTACTCCAATAAAATAGGCGCACATGTTAACAGAAGGTACAAGGATTATCATCAAGAGCATCCTATGACATTAAATAATTATTGTGAATATGAATGTATATGAATTGTGTGCATACAATACAAATAATGAGCAGAATATTGCATCAATAATTATTAATTGCATACGTTAAGCTTCTCATTGCCACCATCGTATTTTTTGAGACCAAAGCACGAATCCTCTTGAAGGAATCGAAAGTCCCGGATGCTTTGAATCCAACACGGGCCATTTCGGGGAGCTTTTGGTTCATCACTGGTGCTACGATATTATTACGAGTCAAATCAAGAACTACAGCTTCCAAGGAATTTGTCCCGAACCTTTCCATCAGAACAGATGGAGATTCTTCTGCAATTAGTCTTCCCTGGTTCATTATACCCACCTAAACGCATAAAAAAATTGTCTTTGTTCATTATCAATTCGATGAGAACTCTGAACTGGGCGGAGTTTCTACATCTAGTATTAACAACAAACGACCATACCGTATCAGAATGTCTTGCTTCTTCAATATAATGCGTAGTAATTATAACAGTTTTCTTCATCTTTGCTAAATCCACCAAGTATTTCCAAATGCTAAAGAGAAATTAAACATTTAAGTACATATCGAAAGTATGCAAAAATCTGGCCTTCAAGTCAGTTTCTCATGTGTGTTTTTCTACCTTTCTCGAAGTAAAGGGTCCACCCCGACAGTCTGGAAGCAAACATAGAAACACACAACCATGAGAATTTAGTTGAAATAATTAATTAATTGCAAACAAAAAGGTAAAAGATCAATAATTGATCTTATTATTATTATTAACATAAACTTTTGCAATTTACGGGCTCATCAAGGATAACTAGCTCGGGTTCATGCTGCAAGCTTATCGAAAATGACAATCTTCGTTTTTGTCCTCCGCTGTATTGATCAAACATGAATTTAATAAACAACTATGAATTATCCTTAGCTCAAATATATATTTTTAATGAATTACCTCAAATCCCCCACACGAGACGAAGATTTGGGAAGCTGCAATAAATTGGTGTAAAACACGATGGCCGACTTTATTTCAAACTCATCCATTCCATTCAATCCTCCAAAATATTTAAAAGTCTCAATAATGGAGAATTCGTTGTAGAGAGAATTATCCTGTACATCAATTTTATGAGGTCATATACTTCAAAATGGTATGTTCAAAAGTATTTCCATTTTTATCAAAGATGAGAATCGGCAGAGCCAAGGGAAATTTACCTGAGGCATATAACCAACGTTTCTTCCCGGAATTCCGGTTTCCCTCGATCCTGGCTTCTTCCCAAAAACCCAAACCTCACCGGAAGTAAATTTCGCCAGGCCTACAATGCAAGACAGAGTAGAGCTTTTCCCACAGCCGCTACAACCCAGTAAGCTGTAACTGGATTGCATGAGATAAATAACAATTATGGATTTAATTGAATGACTAGAATGAATTACTGAATCAAGGTTTGTTAGAATCTCAAATACGTACATAGTTCCCCGTGGTACTGTCATATTCAATCCATCTATCACGTTGTTTCCTCTAACATAACTTTTAGTTGCATCCCGAACCACAACAGTAGCAGAGACATCTTTAGAGTCACAATTTACACAGGGATCACACTTTCTCTCAGTTGTATTAGTGAACGAGATGAACCGAGGCATCCCCTTTTCAAAGTACTCCGACTCCATTGTTAGTAAGAAAGGGAAATATAGTTCTAATCGTTACAGGCTGTTACTTTCCGTTTGACTTCCAATGTGAAACTAACTGGAGACTAAGGTATCTACA
Source organism: Lepidocyrtus paradoxus (assembly GCA_034696885.1). NCBI lineage: Eukaryota > Metazoa > Arthropoda > Collembola > Entomobryomorpha > Entomobryidae > Lepidocyrtus > Lepidocyrtus paradoxus. Next base: position 18,609 of record JAQGAH010000532.1, on the reverse strand, counting down.
TAAACTGGCAAGGAGAATACGCTGGTTTTATATCTCGATATGCGAATTAGATTAACAAAAAATTCATCATAAAAATGCATGCTGTAACCAATAACCGTTGTTTTGTTCCAGAAGAGTTTATGAAGATATGTAGCTGTGTGTGATTTTCAGTGCACATTCTGAGATAATTAGTACAGCATTCAATATATTCATTATCATGTGAACATAATATGCAAATGACGCATTATTTAATAGCAATGGGATAATGAAGAACAAGATATTGGAACAATGAACACGATGAGCTGGTATGGCGTACTCAATACAGCATCTCTTATGTCACTGACAACGAGCGTTTGCACTTCGAACCTGCTGGAACAAAAAATGACTGTATGATCATTTCTATGGATTACAGAGTTTAGTTCTCACCATTAACTTGTAATTTTGATACAAAAACTATTATTGGGTATATTTTTAAAGACTGAGTGTTACTACCTGTCTCCATTGGCCATTCGGTCTGAGATTATATCTTACATTAACTTCTATAAAGATTTGATTTGCACGTGTGTTTAGAGTTACAGTTAAGATTAGCATTTTGCTCCACACATTTAGTTCTGTATCCCACTTTAGCCGTTGTTACTCTAGCACTCACATACGGGATTTAAGATTTTATTACTTATCCAGTAATTCTTCCCTTATTAATATCTATACGCCTACAAGAGAATGCGAAATTATCCTGATTAGCGGAAACTAATGAGGTCCCAATGATAAGCCTATCATTCTTCCTTCTCTAGTATTCTGCAAGGTTATCGACTACTGAAACTAAAAATACGATGAGCGCAGTGGTTAACCTTGTAAATACGGAAAGTTGTAGCAAAATATCTCAGCTAAATGTTGGGCAATAAATAAAGTAAAAAATCATAAAGGAAGTTTGAGCCTAAATTTACGTCCGGACTCGGAACCTTAAACTCCATCGTCCTGAGCAGTTTATATTTGTACAGATTGTACAGATATAAACTTCAGTACTACATACGCATGTGATCCTATAAAATACACTCGACAGACGTTACTACTACTCTCAGGCAGACTTCCCATCAATAACGCAACCGCTTCCCATCAACTGCAGATATTCTAATTTAGTTGCAAGTACAATTGTAGTTACTTGTATCAAGGAATCTAATACTCAACTACTTGCAATCGGTCTGGAATTAATAATTAATTCCAGATACTTGTAAAGAAACGAGAGAAAACACTCTAAACTGAGTCGCGCTGTCACTGTCACAACCGCTTCAATGCTTCATAACATGTTTTGTAATTTTTGCTGTTTGCTTATCTGTTCCCACCGGGGCAACCTGAGACACTCACCTCTTTTCTCTCCCCGAATTTCACACGATTGTTTATTCCCACCGCTAGCCTGTCTCCGACTGTACCGGCAGGACGCGTACCTCCTCCCTGAGGTCTCCAGAGCCACGTTCCCGGTCAAGACGCTGGAGGAGTGCAGGATCGAGTGCATACGGAGCATCGAGGTGCTGCGGCTTCCTTGCAGGGCCATGGCGTTCAGGTAACTGGGAATTGGGCGATCACTGACATGATATGACAGGGCTGTACCGCTAATTTCGAGTATGTTTGTTTTAGGCACTCGTCACCCCAATCGTCGCTGGACAGGGTGCCGGGCGGCACTTGCCAGGTGATCTCATCATTTCATTTCATATCAGTTTTCAGATGAATGAACTAATTATTAGTTCATTCATTCCTCATTATGGAAAGAAGATTCTTTTCTCTCACAATTGCAGTAGCAATGAACGATGGGTACTCTGGTGTATGCATGTAAAGATGCGGCCTGGGAGACGGAGTGGACGCGATGTTAAAGCGTTTTGGCTGGGTTTGGAGGGAGAACGTGGACGGGATTTTAGAGGCATTTAGGGGATGGGAGGATGGACCGAATGGAACGTTGAGGTTGATAGTATGCTTCCACCGAAAGAGGCTGCCTTGGAGCAAATTAACGTTGATTTAAATCATTGTACTAGACTGCGACAATCTTGAAGTGCTCGAACAAGTAGAAATCCCGGTAGAAAGTAATAATAATATTATGGCTGGTACAGGTCACCCCGGGTCTGACTTTCCAGATCTTGCAATAACTTGCATAGCATTGCACTGATTTAATCTAATACCGAGAATTCGGTAATATGAAGTGCAGAAACAAGTAATTCTCCAATAACATGGACAGGGACCTTAATTCGACGTTGAAACAATGCTATATCAGCTATAATTAAAATAAAACATGCATTTTGACCAAACAAAGAGGAGAGAAGGGGCTCCTTGTGTACAAGTTACATTTTAAAAGTCAAACCTGCTTAAACGGAAACACACAATGCACGGGTCGGGTAGTACGTGACGTAAACGTACAATTGTATTTTTAATTCTTATCCCAGTTGCATGCATTATCATATCTTAAACTTCAAGTATATTTTTTAAAAATAACTTTGCAAACGGAAGCGGCAAATCATGCATACAATGGAAAATATGATGTATATATATGTACCTATGGGTGCATGACGTGAGATTTTTTGCAAGAAACACCGACTACTTCTGAGTTTATGACAGATGCACAGATAGATTTACATGCACCCGAGACTTTGCAGCCAACAAGTAATGAAGGTCTATGGTCCCAGCTGAAATCGTCTTATTCATCTACAACCTTTAATGAACTGCGGTTGATCATAATGGAGAGAAATAAAAGAAGAAGAGACATTTTCAAAACAACAACAATGAAAAAGTAGAAAAAAGTGCGTGTACGTGACTGTTGTTGTACTAACTTCACAGTTACTTAACACATTTTTTTGTCGTCTCGTTTTAAATACTGTAGTAAGCAGATAGTAATCTGACGGAAGCATATTTAGCGATAAAATTACTTTTGCATAGGAACTTTAGTAGATGTTTCAGACTGCGAACTACAGTTTTCCAATACAATGTCAGATGCATGCCTGCAAATAGGGTAAACCCGAGGTGGAATCCGACTGAGCTGAAAGCAGGCTACCCTTCTTTTTTTCGTTTATTAGCAAAACGGATTGAGGATTGGAGCGCCTGAATTCTAATGAGGACCTCTAGACTATGGCCAATACCTTTATATTTAATCACCCAAGTAAATTCGCATTGAAAAAGGGTTTTACTTTGGTTTAGCGATTGCTTTTAAGTCGCTACATTGAATGAATGTCAAACATAATTACCACTTTAATACTTAGTTGACGATTTTTCTTCCAAGAAGTTATTAAATCTCATTAGTAAGCAGGAAATTATATATTATTAATGATGTTTATAGCGGTTCATGAACCACATTTTCCTACAATAAATTGAGGTCTCTGCTTTAAATATTAATTAAGTATGTATATTATGCCTCCTACTGAGAACTATACTTGTTTTGGCACTTGACAGCGTCACTAACGAGTCATCTTCAGTGATATTTATAGCAAACCCTAATGTGACTACATCCGTGATAAATCGTATGAAGGGTGGGTTGGGCATTGTGATCACGGCAGCCAGCATTAATTTAACTGTAGAAACTAATTTCAAGATGCTTCACACCTTTGCGCTTCGTCGTCAACTGGAAAGGGGTGGTCACTTGTGAGCGGAGATGAATGGAGGCTTATTGTGTTGTTGAAAGTTGTAATGAAATGTGATATATGTTTGCGTCTGAGTGGTCCACCCCTGAAATTAAAAAGGTATTTGATAAATTCGAACTATTGTCAAATTTTTGCATAGACAAATTGCTGGAGTATTGTATTCCTTTTGTGCCAAGACCATAAGATGGGTTGTACTTTGTTCTGTCGGTTTATCATTACTCATCTTAATCATTTGCATATGCACAATAGTTCACGCTTCGTCGGTATTCTATATGCAAATATCTGTTTATTTCACCTTATAAACCGACATAGTTTTACCTACTTGAAGTGAAGCTGTGGTGTGAATATTTATTGATGGTTTTCTTATTACTTTTTTATTTGATTAATCAGATACCTTTTGTAGAAAATTGTACATAACTACGTCTAATGCCAAAAATGAAAATTAGTTATAATATGATGATAAAACTATACCAGTAATAGGAAAGTTGTAATTCATACAAGGTACTGACTTCCAAGGAAAATCTTAATGGAAAAGAATATGGATCCATATTTTAACCAAAGTGCAATTTGAATTTTATCTGTGATAGGATATGATACTAGAAGCCAAAAAGATATTGCACCGGTGGTTCAATAATTGCGGTTTGGAATAATTGAAATAATTCTATATCTTTGCGTTTTCATTCAAATCAAGCTCTATGGAGTTCATATTGTCCGTTAGAACTGTTTCTTTACATAGTTAAATATTCTATCAAATTGGCAACAATAGGTGGGTGGATGTGGCTATCTGGATTTTTTTGCATTGACATATTTTGTGTAAGCCGTAACTCTCGCCTACGCTTATTGCAGATTCTTATTTCGCAAAAGTGTTGTTCTTGTTTATGTGAATATATGAGCCCCTAAACGGCATACTGAAACTTGTCGTTCCTTTTCTTTCGTTACATAAAAATAATGGGGCAAACATGAACCCATAAAATTTCCCAAAGTAAACTGCTATATCAATTGCAATTATTCATTCTTCCCTTTCAATTTTCTTCTTTTGGTGATAGCTGGTCCATTTACCTGTGAGCTTGTTTTTTAAACCTTACCTTACCTTACATGGACTACAGAATCCTCATTTGAATAAACTTTCGGCAGACTTTAGCCTACGCATTTATGTTTTAATATGATTAAGGCTTCCTTAATAAAAATTTGCAACTTGTACTGCAGCAGTCGTACACTACTTTTAAAGATTGAGTAGCAATAAGTTTAAGAACACGTAGGATTTTACGAGCAAACTCATTTTTGCAGTAATGACAAAGTCCTCCCTACAGAGTTTTCTAGAACGTGTCATGTCTTCCCTCCCATTCAAAGCAAACTGCATAGTTATTATTATTTTATACATTGTTAATCAATTGCTTACTAAAATTTATAAATAATATTCGCATCATATTGCCTTCACAATGCAGTTTTGCAATTTCAAAGGTCACAATTAGGTAGCGAACAACTTCCATTGTAGAAACAAGAACAAATTACGTTTTATAAAAAAACGTCAGCCTCTAAAGTTCAATCAGGCATTGCATTATTGAATAAGTGCATTTGTAGGTATCCTATTTATTTACTTCTTTTCTCCGTGTCATCACTCTTTTAAGCTAATTACGTTGGTCTTTTCACTGCCATAATGTCAACGGAAGTCATAATGCATAATTTTAATGTCAGGAGTCCCAAGCCGAGGTAAATGCAGAAAATAGAACAGCTCAACTGGTTTTGCCTGTAAAGACGTGCCATTTCTTTATTACTTTATGGGGAAAGGAACGGTAATTCTTACATTAATTACCATTTTCCTAAAGGATCGGTCGTGTTAAGAAATGTTAAATAGTAATTGCTCCTTCCTCCCCCGATCCCAATAAAGCACTGGGGCAACGTGCGCACATGTACCAGTGATATCCGTTGTCTGGCCGCATGGCTTCAATGAGTCCATTGTTCAGTTTGAAAAACCGAAGGAGCATCAGCATATCAACATCAACAATAAAATGTGCTCTTGGAGGTCTTGTAATTAAATTGCAAACCATGATTAAGTAAGTACGTGTGCATGTTCAGTCGCATAACTATGATTTTTTACAGACCTCAGAATGCAAAAGCAGCTCGATGGAATTAGGTTAACAATAAATAGTTTTCAGGAATGTAATTAATGACTCAAAGCGATACTTATTGACTCAGTTTCTACTCCTATAACAATGGATGAGAGGATAACAGTACATGAAGTTAGTACATGGGACATATTATCATTCACTATATGACTTGACTTATCTCGGTGGAAAAGATACGAAATGAATATTATGAATATGATATACTTTGTTTATAAGTTTGGCCATAGTCTCCCCATCATACCGTCGCATTATCAAACACGTGCGTAGTTATTAAATTAATGGGGCAAATGAAATAGAACCGTATCAAAAAGTTGGTAATTTTTACCGAGAAATGTAGGAACATGTGTAATTATTATTGTAACAACTTCCATCTATTTAAATGACTCAACAAGAGCTCACAGCTCACTCACCTGACTTCCGTTCTTCCCATTGTGACTTCATGTTTCATAAACTGCGGGAGGTCTCTAGGTGAGAAGCATCCTTGAAATAATGGCTTTTTTATTAAATGAGATAATAGCCCTTTGCTTGGTGAACTACCCTTGTCAGCATTGCTTAAGCCAATTAGAACGGGGATATATGATTTCGAAATCATTGTATATGTCTTTTAGTACTTAGCTGTTGTAGAGGTATATATTTATAAAAAGGTTTTTCCTAAAAAATAATAATTAATAACCTACATCCGTTCTTAATGTAAATTTGTACCTTGTTAATAAAGACCGAGTCAGGATTTAATACAAGTATGGTAAAGTGTGCATCAAAAAAGCTCATTCGTAAATAGTCTCGTGTGTTGTAGAAATAATGCTCGTATGCAATGACATCTTGTCAGTTTATGAAATGCCCTCAGCCTTTTCACCTGTAAACTGATTATGATTATAATAGAATGTAAAGGTTTTGTCAGTAAAAAGGTTAGTTTTAAGCCAAAGCATAAGCTTAAGTAAAAACATTCAAAATATTACAGTTTGTTCTGCAATTTTCTTAGCTGTTCTGCTTTCCCTTTGTTTTCAAATTAAGCGTAAATACTTACTTAATTGGCAACACCACATTTGTTAATCCATAAGCGGTTATAATGAAGCCCCAAAGAAGGTTTAAATAACCGGTGAAAGCTTCTTAACACAAGTGCTACCCACTTCTTAGGATGCCGCAAACGTTTTCCTAATGCCTACCTATTAACCTCCTATAACTCAAATAGCAAAATTTATGTTCCCATTCACATGTTCATCATCCGACTCATTCAGAGATCATATTGCTAGTAACTAATCACAATGTTTCACTATAAAAGCATACATATCCCAATCCCATATCACATTTCTTTAACGACTAGGCCTTCCCTATAACTCTCCTCTTGTGAGGTCTATACAGAACTGACAATAGCCATCTATAAAACATAAACCTTCCAACATAACAACAATGAAAGCTTTCTTATGTACGGCTTCATCATGCCGTCTTGCCAGTCAGCTTTTCAATTTAGGTGGACATTTTTTTAATTAACCAATTCATTCAGGAGCTAATAGATAAGAAAGATGGGAAAAGCAATATCTGCTTGGCATGTTGATTGCCCATTTCCTATTGAATCCTCTAAATCACCATATCACAGATAATAACAGTGCTTGTTCAGCAACACCAGCGTTTTACTCATTTAAATAATGAACAGCCATTTTGATAAGCATGGCATTTTCGCCACAATGAAGAACAAATGATTTGGCAGTATAAAAAATAATCTCAAAAGTGCTTACAAACGACACGTTTATGTGGAAAAAAGGATTTTTTCTGAAGAACTAAGAATTTCGGTAGAGATATCAAAATACAGTCATGATAGCTTTTTTTGTTGAAAATTTACCCGTTCGAGAAACGTTATGAAATCCCATATCTTATTTCTCCCGAGCTAAATTTACAAAAGCATTTTCACATTTTATTACTGCCAAGTCATTCTGTCAGTGGCTGTAGTCGTATCTTTAAGCAACTGTTAAACGGAGCTGGGATATTAAATGATAAATTCTTAGTTGATGTAAACAGTAGTAGATTGGGACTTGATTGGTATGTGGTTATAGGGATGCCTATCAATAGAAAGGTTATTTTTTAATCAAAGTGAAAATCCATTACATATATAATCCATGTTGTAGGTATAGTCTTGTGCTTTTTTCTTTTTACCAACAAACCAGCTTCTCTGACTCTACTCCTTATAAACATTTCACGGTGGTGATGGATTTACGAGGAGGAATCCCAAAAAGCTTTCGTCATAATGAATTTATTTAAATGTATCATATTCCCTAAGACAAGTTACTGTCCATCTTTTGAAAACAAAAGGGAATCAATTTCCTTGTTGATAAAAAGAACAACTCTTTCGTTTTTATTATGACGATGTCAGAAAACAACTTTTGGTAATATGCGGATGCGGACCTGGCTTTATCATAGCAGATATCAGTAGCAAAACTGCAAAATTGTAATGGGATTTTCGTCACTTGGTGCAATTGTTATGAAATTATAGCTCAATCATTTGTAGTGATAAAATTACTTTAGAAAAAAAAACAAGAGTAACCAGACTTCACGTCTAGGCTTTACATGAAATCAAGTTGATATGAGATTCAACTCCGTGAAAGTTTAAGCAACTGTATTTTTTCTCGATAGTTAGTTTTCTCCACTTTTTAGAGACTTAGAGACTTTGCAATATTAATTCATGTTCCCTTCCGACTGATAGGCTAGAATATTGTAATGTAATGTAATGAATGAGGATTTTATTTCATCAGAGCATTCAGGCCCGATAGACCCTACTGATTAGGTCTCATTATTCATTGCTCATTGCAAGACTTTTCTTTCGTGTAATGCGAGAACCATTTAAAAAACAGTTTAGATTAGACAATAAAGTATGCTGCGCAGCTGCTCTTAACTTCACTTTGAAATAATAAACTCGTCATATGAAAAATTAATGTAATTTCTGAATGCAAATCAGAAAATTCCATGTTTGGATTTATCAATTATGTGATACAAGCGTCAGCGAACAAATGGTTAAAGTGTTGAAGCGTGAGTTGGAGCCAATTCAAAAAAAAATATTTGCTATCAGAATAAAATTGACAAATATATATAAAAATGCATTCGCCTTATCCTTGTATACAAAAAAGATAGCTACAATTTTATCCCAAAAGAAAACAGCATTATTACCAGCCATTGTGTGCCAACTCCATTTATTTTCATTACTGATAACTTTGCCAGTTCAGCACCAAGATTTAAGTAAGTATGAAACGAAATACTCCCCATGAAAGTCAATTGACTGCCGCTTTTCACCTTTCACGAAGACTGCATATTGTTTAACTTTTCATCGCTTTTCCAATATTGGATCGTGACAGAGATGCTCTGAAACACTCAACTCTTAAATCCTTTACCTTACTTAACCTTGCCATTCTACTTGAGGTTGAGACTGCTGACGGGAGCAGAATGAAATGCCATCATCATCCTCACATTACTTTATATCACAGTTGATTATGATAGTGAGAAACTGCGCTGATGCTTTATGAATGACTGAAGGCTGTACGCTATATTCAATATCCTACTGTGCAGGGCTCATATATAATGTTTGAAAACTGGTTGTGCCAGGCAGCCCAGAGATCCAAATGCAGACCTCATAAGATTCCTCCATATCAATATTACATTTTATGCGAAAATGTGCAATCCTTATCTGTGCAGACAAACGTCACTGCTTTAAGTAAAAAGGACGAATTTCATAGCATTGCCATCAAGCTCCTCACGTTTAGTCAACTAACACGTTCCTTTAAAATACATCAGACATACTGCATTAACCTGCAACCCGCTAGAGAATGCGATGATAAGAAAGCTACAAACTCTCCTGTTTGTACTATACAGCAGGTGTAGTAGGTAAGTAACTTTCAAGATAGGCATTGTGACAGGGGATGTGAGCATGTTCAAAGAGACTTTTTGCTGTGGTGGTGTGCTGCTTGCTGATGGTGGTGAGCGAGTATGAATTTTGCACGAAACAAGGTTATTTGTTCTTTGCATAGGGTGAACAAAGAGACTTAACCTGTAGCGTTCTCCAACAATCTTCACAGTCAAAGTCAAGATTTGTTTGGGCTCACATCATCATTTTGCGAGTTTGTAATAATTAACTTTCTCGGTGGTCACACTCACCTCACATTGCTTGGTTATTTTTGGAAAGTATAATGACAACTGGATTTATTAACGCCGCTATTTAAATTTTTAGTGAAAGAATTGGCTGCATAAACTGTAGGTCCATGATTAATACGCTCAGCTCGAATTGTTGAAGTTAAATAACTATTGATGTAGACTTGTAAATTTATTTACCTATATTAATTTTTGGTGGAATAGCTAGTGTTGGAAGTGAGTGGAAAAAAGAGTTACATGTAAATTCCAGTTATAGAAGTTCATACTTATGCAGTTTGCGATAATGTGTCACTGGACACATCCTGATGCATAAACCGAAAGTTCCAGACAGTAGGCCGAAAGCCATCGGCAGGACGTTCCCGAAGGATTTATTGGTTCAAATTGCTCAGCATGAGGTAAATGAAATTTATATTTACATAATCCACAAAACTTACATAGCTAAGTAGTTTACGTGATCATTTTCTGCAATTTATGATAGTATCAAACTTGGCCGATTATGAAATGACACCAATATGTCATATTTACAAATAGACACGACATAGAAAGCTTGACTTAAAGCATGCTATAAATTTTCGGATTCATGACATATATTTATTTATCTCTTTATTTCATACAACCCTTACCTAAGCCAAAACTTGGCTTACATTTCGAATCCAACAATCCTCAAAACTCCCTAATCTTACTAAAGTCCCACACTAAATTCAAAGGTCACCTCCTTTTGACCTTAAGATCCCACACAACCCCTGCATTATTTGCAAATAAAAGGATTCTAATGGATTTTAAGTGAATACATATGTGGATTTCTATGTCTCTATTGCATACTATAATTATTATTTTCATAATTTTAATTTATTCCAAAGTCCTCGTGGCACACTGACAGACTCTGTTTTCAATAACAATGCATTGCAATGCATTCCCATATAATATTCCTTTTAAAACAAGCAAAGCCTTTTTCTGGTTTAAAACCTTGTTGCAAAATCCGGAGCAGTTGCTCCTGCAATAATTATTTTTACAAGGGCAAGTGCAAACACAGGAAAACGGAAAGACAACTAGGGCAAACGCGACAAGTGGAGTAGGTGCAACCTGTTGCCTGTTTTCTGCAAAGTAGTAATTCTATTATGAAAAGGATTAATAACAACAACAATACTTATACTAGTAGCTAAGGCCATTCACATTGTCGTACTCTTTATACCTGATCTACTCTCCTCTGAGAAAGCCCTGATTACACGTTTCAAAACGTCATATAGCTACATCCATGTTACAAATTAACAATACATGATAATAAGCGGTACTTGCCTTAAATCTATTTTACCTACATAAGGAAAAAAACAACAACAGGCTCTTGCTCAAGTGATGAGTGTATCCTGACACAGAGCCTATTAAAATTAGCTTCATCCACAAAACCTTTTTATTTTATAGTAAATAGGATCAGGGGAAAATAAATAGCGGTGAGTAAGAACACTACCTCACCGGATTTCAGGTCTCAGGTGGTGGTAGTCAAGTAAAGAGAGAAAAAAGATTATAGTAACGGATGTATGGCTTCAAACGACCATTATTCCATTTTACCATCATCACCATCATATCATCAACATATAATGGGACGAAATGAGTGGTGATGATGGTGGTGGGGTGGCTATAGAGGAGGAAGAGTCCTATTGAAATATATAAAAAAACGCATATCCCCAGTAAACCACAAAAAGCATAATATTGTAAACTAACTTATTGCGTGCTGATTAACCGTCAACTTTTGCCGGCAGTTTGGTCAGTTTTGTGAGTAAATTTATCTGATGATTTTTATGAACTACATTTTGCATTCCACATTGGTCTTCCTTTTGGCAAAATGTCGGATGAGTTTTCAAGACAAATATAATACAAGCTTGCAGAAGTGCTGATTTGCTTTATTAGACTATCATTACGAATCACCCCCATGAAGATGGTAATAATATGTGTACATATTCTGCTTAATATGCATTCATAAAGAGATAATAATATTAAACAAAATGCAGCAAACCAAGAGACTAATGTTGCACTCCCGAAAAAATTACATTACGGAAAACCAAGCGTATTACAAAACTGCCTGTGATCATCTCACATCAACCCCATCCCTCGTCCAAAAAAAATTTATGTTCAAAGAGGAAAACAAGTGCCTAAATGGCCTTCTCTTTTTAAGGACGCGCATATCTTTCCCCTCATTATTTCACATTTATTATGATCATCATCATAATATTGTACAAGATGCAACTGTTTCTCCTTGTTTTAAAGAGAAAAAAATGGTTACAAGATGGGTAGGAAGACTTTTTGTAACAATTTATCAAGAGGATACTTTACACAAATGATATTTTTTTTGCCGACTATCATAATAGGTGATAGGTATGTGACGTTGTTAAACTGGACTGTTGTGCTGCTGCACAAGTAATACCGCATTAATTCATAATGATTTGCCAAAGAGCTTTGGCCACTTTTGAATCCAACTTCATATATCACCCACAATATAAGTCACAAATGTTATTTTTTGCAGTTCCCTTGATAAATTTTCTGCAAAGTCGTAAATAAAAAACTGCAGGATCAAGTTGGGCGAAACAAAATGCATGCATAAAAGCTTATTTTAATACTTTGCAAAAATTGTGTTGTTTCTTTTTTTGCAAAAAAACTCACAATACTTGTTTGGTCCTTGTAAAAATATATAGCTCATGTCCTGTCGTTCGCTAAAGACTGCAAAAAAAATTAATACAATTTTTAACAATGGCGCACTACCCGACATTACGTTTTTAATGGAGACTGGGCTGCTGCTTTTGTATTTTACCGATGACGTGTAAATGGTCATAGTCGGCTAATTACCTGTGACACTGCTAGCAAAATGGTTGGAGTCTGACTATTTTACCCCCACTTAAAAAAATGTCGTTTGAATGATTGCCTCTCAGTGTTATGAAGTTGTTGCTGGTATGAAAATTTATGTATTAATTACATTGAAGAGGCAGGAGAATGGGTTTGTCGTGCTCATCTTGTCAAAAACATTAAAAAATATGGGTTTCATATAAGATGACGCTAATACTATCGTACAAAAAACGACAGAGGAGATTTCTAGGTCATTTTCGAGCAGCAAAGTTGTGACCATCGGGGGAAAATTATGAACCGCTCAAAGTCTCAAACTGAAACTGATGTAAATAAGGGTTAAGTTCAGAATGATTGATTATTTTCATACTGTTTTGAACGGGAAGAGGCACTTATCTATGTATAATTCTCATAACTTTTGCAGTAGTCCACTTACTGTTTTTTTCTACACTTTGAAGTAGGTATGTTTCGTAGTGTGTCGGTATATATTTGCAATTAGCTGTTGCTGTTTATGACCATTAGTCAAAGTCGTGCAGAATTGGCTTTCTTGTCGTGATCAATATTGTAAGGAAAGTAGTTAGTTGTCACACTTTATATCTGTGGTTAACTCTGAAAGTGCAGCAAATCCTGTAGGGAAAATGCAATTGCAACATGCTTTCATAGAAACCTTCCGTTATACTTTTTATTGTAGTAAGTAGTGCGACACTCAACTCCCAAGTTAATTGCGCTCATATCAAAAACCATTTTTATGTTTATGAACGATACAGTTTGCTAATAAAGAAAAAAAGTTGATTAATAAATTTATTTTCTTTTAAAGCTGTGTAATTGTGCATTCCAGGATCATGACCACAAGCAATATGGCTACGGTTTTCCCCCATCCTCGAGGGAGTCCGCCATTTACTCGACGACTCCGGCCGTAGCTCATCATAATGACACCTGGCCACATCGGACAAGATCGAGGGTGTTAGACTCTGACTCGTTATTTCCGCCAATGTTTTTCCCTCGGAGCTCCTCACGTAGCTCGAAAACGTATACTCATCCGTATGGATCATCACCCCCGGCTAAAGTTAGCTTGGGCTTTCGTATTTTTCAGGTATGATTTTAATTGATTTAATAGATTTAACGATGTGATAGCAAAACCATGTTTATTTTGTTGCTAATAATTTTAATGAGTTAATATAACAAAACCAACCTCTCTTATCTTTACACAGATTGCCAGCATCCTCATAGTGGGCATTTGCCTGTATGCTCTAGTCGATAACATATTATTCCTGATACGCTCGTATGGCGATGACTTGCTCCAAGAGGAGTCTAAAAGGTCATCGGTAAATATCCACGAACAGCTTCAGTCATGGATAATTCACGGGGAGGAGGATTTCAGCATGGTGCCGTCCATGGATAGCATCTCCGCAAAGAGGGAAGGAGGCATCAGGAGTGATCTAATTGGGGTCTCACATTTCCCCGGTTATAACAGCCCAAGGCTTAATCATGCTTCAGTGAGAAATGAGAATCTTACGTTCATTCTCAACAACTCGTCAGTGTGCTCAGCAGTGCGTAGAACAAGAAACCAAGAGAAGCATAGTAACTCGGTCCATAGTGTTACCAGTTTTTCTGGTGATTTAAGTGGCAATAATATTCCAGGACAAGGGATTTACTTTATGATAGTTGTTCACTCAGCTCCGGATCATTTTACTGAGCGTCAAGCAATCCGGAGTACTTGGGGCTCGGTCAAATCCCTCAAGAATCTCGCCATCCGTCTCGTCTTTATCTTGGGGAAGCATCAGCACACCCCGACTCTCTCATTGGAGAACTCGATTAGACGAGAGAATGAATTATTTGGTGATATAGTGATAGGAAACTTTGTGGACTCGTATCGTAACCTCACGTACAAACACCTTCTAGGCTATAAATGGATCCACAATTATTGTTCTGGCGCTTCGTTCATCTTGAAGACGGACGATGATGCTTTTGTAGATATCTTTCAACTGTTTGACTTCATTACCAGAACCTATGGCTATGCTCCGAAGCCGGGAACGCTCATCTGTAACGTCTTCCCCGAAGGTACGAAGCCGGTTCGGGCCAAAAACTCGAGGGGCTCCAAGTGGTCGGTTACAATTGATGAGTATCCCCATTCAGTCTATCCTCGCTACTGTGGGGGCTTAGCGTATCTTGCTACGCCGGACGTTATCTCGCGAATTTTAGCTGTTAGTGATCGTGTCAAATTCTTCTGGGTGGACGATGTTTTCATCACAGGAATATTACGAGAATTAGCGGAAATTGAGCCATTTTACCTCAACCTGCGATACTTATATGATCCAGCGGAATACCGAAACTGGCTCTTACCAGCCGGAACATCGTCAAATGATAAAAATGATCATAAATACAATAAGCACGGGGATGAGGAGGACAAAAAATCCCAGCAAAGACTGAGAAAATTCCCATTCCTATTCGCCCATATCGAGCGCGGTGACAAGTTCAGTGAGGAGATGAACGACTTGTGGAGAAAAACGCTAAGAAGTTGGTCGCAGTGATAAAAGTAGTTTTCTTCTAAAAAAAGTGGTATTTTTTTGAGAATAAAAATGATTCCGTTGCTCGTTGCACATCATCCTTCTGCCTTTTGTTGTTACCCTTTGTAGCTTTAATAGTTGATGATTTCATTCACTCACATGTGCAACTCCTATTTTCAAATTCCTTTCCCCCAAACACGCAATCCCTTCATATTTCTTGGGAGAAAAAATGAAAACGAAACGATAAAAAAAGTAGCTTGATGTAACGACTACTTGATCATCATTTACGTGAGGATGATAATAATGATGAGCAAGACAAAGGTAAACGAAAGTTTACGGAGAAACTGAGAATGATTATCATATAAAATCACAAAGCTACTAATCTTAGGCCATAATGATGTTTATTTTACATAAATATATATTTTTAGTACAAGTTAATGAGAAATGTTATGTTTTACCATAGGCTGTAGTCCATACGTTATATACATCATGTTTTTAGTTTTATTTCATGAATCTTGATGAATTGATGGTACATTATTTTATATATTTTTTGCAAATATTCTCCTTCATTTTCTTCAATCACAGAAAAATCTTTACTATATTTAGCATACTGATTGATTGCAAAGATAGACAGCTTGTATCAGTTGTCCATTTTTTTCTGAGAAATTGGCAGTAAAACTTCTTGGCAATCATACTTGATTATGAGGTTTTGTATCACAATGCCCCAGAGGGGCTTATACTTGATAGTAAATGCAAAGTTAATTGCTCTATCTCGTTAGTCTAGTTTCAGCGTAATTTGCATAGAATGAAAAACACCAGCCTGTAATTTTTGGCATGTGACTTTACGCCTATTTGCATTCAATTAGTGATGAGCTGAAGTGATATTATCTCAACCAATTAAAATGATTAGCACTGGTATGAAGAGGGTTGTCATAATAGTGACTGGCAAAATCCCAAATGTCAAATGTTAGTTGTTTCAATGATGTATGGTGGTATGTTTGTGTGTTCATCCTCTTATACAAGTATAACAAGTATGGAATTAACAAGGGATTGAAATAAAAAAATTATACACTTTTTAAAAGATGACAGAGGAATGATATGACGATCCTGCCTCCTTCATCAGTTTGGGCCCTGTCCCTGTCAGAAGGGGGAAGGAGAGCTTCTGTAAAAATGATGATGATTCTTCCTGAGTGCTGTATTATGTTCTAGCAATAAATCCATTCTCATATTGTGTTTGTTAATGGGAATTGCCCTTGGGCATACTTTATCATCGTCATCTTGATGTAAAAGTGGAGTAGTAGTTTCAAACGTTTTTATTACATCTTTTGCCCGAATATCGGATTCTGATTATGGCAAGCCTTGGAGCACAATATGTTTATTCGTTTAATGAAATGATGATGTCGAAACGTTGAAAATACACGCGTTTATATGTATGATTATGATTATAAGCTCCAATTTATAAGAAACATTCTGATAATGAGGATGGTTATGTAGGTAAATGGGATTTGCTGTGTCTGTTGAGTTCTATTCTGTCAAACAAATTTTTATGTACACAACGATGGGTGGGTAAATGTGTGCAAAATAATTTTTAAATGAGCTATGTATTGTACCTACACGAAAAAATATTCCATTTTTTGATTCCATTGTAAAAAAAAACAGGAGCAACATGTCATGTCATGTAACATAATTTTTAAGCTTCCTTGTCGATCCATTTTATACTTTTTTTATGAAGGGACCCTTTTACTGTTATCTTTGAACACTTCTCTCAGCCAAATCATCGCATTAAATAAAATGTTGAATAAAAAAACGATGACAAACCAAACCAGAGGGGAAAGGCAGGAGCGGAACATTCGGTAATCATTTCATCGGTTTTTATTCAAAAAAAATTAAGGGGGAAATCACCACATGTTGAGGGAAATGTGAACCGTTTTGATCTCACGTTTTGTCTTTGTCGTCAGTCATCATCATTTATCCCATTGCAAAGCTGACGGTTGGCTCTTGCATGTGTATATCTAAATAACTAATGCGAATTTATGATAAACCTTTCTTCGCACAAGACAAATTGGGATGTTTTTTTTGCATGAAAAGACTGTCGAAGTATTCCCATCATAAATAATGAAATGGCAATATTTGACAAAAAAAAATTTCGTCATTTCTATACTGATTTAAAATTGAGTCAAGAGTTCATCTTTTGCACAAGTGCAGTAAGAAAAAAAACAGTGCATCAATACATGTCAAAAGATGATGGCGATGAACTGATGTGACTCTGATTACGTTTTTTTATGTTGCAGTAACTAATGAACCGAAAATCGTCTACAACTGTTATTTCAATTTCACATTTGCTAACTCATCCAATGACATTATTTCATCAAATGGAAGTGGGATCCCTTCAAAGTGAATTAGAGTCAACGATAATTTCATTTTGATTCACGCAATATCTGAAGGAAACTGGGAAGAACCGTTTGACGATAATGAAGATATGAGCCATGAGCATGATGATGATTTGATGGTAAGTTTTATAGCAGAAGGGATTGGAGATTGCATTCGGCAAAATGTGAGATTTAAAGCTCACGTCGGTGTGAACTGGGCGCAAGCGGATGGCCAGCTTTCGTTGAAAAATCGTTGAAAAATCGTTGAAATGGATGGATTGGACACTTGGGAGATGTTGGCTCGACGCACACCATCCCATCATTACCAAAGAGAGGACCATAGCACTTGTCGATAATTTGAAATTGGAAAATCATTTCCTCCGAAACCTGAATCATCATTAATAATGAATAGTGCAGCTCATAAAAATTACGTGAGAATGGCGCTTTTACAGGAGAAATCTCTGTAATCCGCAAATTACATTATCTTGAGCAAGATTCGTACCTACCTTATATATCCTTTGCGGCACATTTTGCACTTTCTGCACATACAGCAGTTTTTTTCCTGATATTAGCACATACATAAATATCGTTCTCTATGGGTTAGTGGTAATATTCTGCCAGGTGAGATTGGATCGGTAAATATTTAAGATGAGAAATGCTTTGAGTTCATTTGCTTTCCGAAAGCGAAACGTCATATATATAAATTGCCTTCATCATCCTTTCCCGTTACAGCGTTGTCGCAAACCCTTTTAGGTTGTATAAATGAATTCTCATATTCACCCAAAATGAGTAAACAACATTCCGGATGTGGATGTCATCCCTGAAAAAATTCCGTTTTAAGCGTGACGGACACTTTTGATGCAGAGGAATAGACGTAACTATATTTAAGAAAAATACTTTTTTCATGGTAGATCGATCAATTCAATAAATTCCATCAAATCATACATGCATTAGGCATCTCTTACATAACCGTAGCTCTTAATTCCACATTCACATTCAAGCATGAATGGGGATTTATACCGTCTTTACGTCTAGACTCCGTTGGTGC